>JAQHUG010000117.1:4823579-4846220 GCA_028555095.1 Dicrostonyx torquatus | reverse complement strand
TTAGGCCAGGATGGAGGGGGAAGGGCCTTGGGTTTCCCACAGGGCAGGGTACCCTGCCCCCTCTTAAGGAAGCAGGGGGAGGGAGGAGGGATACTGGGGGAGCGGGAGTGCAGGGGACAAGGGGAGTAAATGTAAATTTCTTTTTTAACAATAAAAAAAAGACAAAAAAACTTGCCGTCCTGTGTCCTCAGTCTCCCATGTAGATGGAATTACAGGTGTGGGCTACCATCCCTTGCTTGGGTTTTGATAGTTATATTGTAATTATATATGAGAACTTTTAGAAAACACACACTGAAGTATTCATGAGTAAATTAGCGGTATGCCTGTAGCTTACGGCCTACTCTCAAATGAAGTGGGGGGGAATGTCTGCCTCTAAGACACTGTCACATAATTAAATATATATACACATACATATATATGTATATATATTCATAAAGATATAGATACACACATATACACACACAACTTAGTTGCTGGTTTATGTCTCTAGTTCCTGGTTCATATCTCTTAAGTTATTGTACACTGTCCTGGGAAACAGCAGTCTAGGAACATCTTTTGGTATAACGTCTGACATAAGTTTTCATTTCCTGGCACAAAAGCTAAGATTCTGGAATCTCTGCAGTGGGTAATCAAGTCTCTTCTAATATGATAATGAGCTGACTGCCTGTTTAATGCCTCCAGATAACTTCTGGCCATGGGCTGTTTGCCAGATGAAACAATCATGGCATCCAAGGATTGAAATCGTCAACTCTGCCCACAACCCCAACTTCTGAGAAGGGAAAGGGGCTGGAGATAAATTCAGGGGTGGATTACCAGTTAATTCATCATGCCTATATAATGGAACCTCCTTAAAGTTCCCCAAAGAAGGGATATGGGGTATTACTGGGCTGTTGAACACATGTAGGTGTTGGGAGGGCGGCATTCTGGGTACCGGCATATAAGAGCCGTGTGCCTCCTTGTGTTTCATTCTACATAATTCTTCATCAGGCCGATCATCTTTCTCCTTCACAATACACTGGTGAATGTAAGTAGAATGTTTCTTGATTTCTGTGAACTAAGAGCAAATTAATGAACCTGAGGAGCAGGTCCTGGAACCTTAATTTATATGTAGTAGGACAGAAGGACAGCAAGAGACTTGAAATTTGCATTTGGTATGTGAAACTGGGACAGTCTTCAGAGACCGAAATCATGATGGAGTTGAACCATGAGTCACCCAGTTGGTATCTGCAGGGTACTGTGAAATTCCTTGGTGAGGAAACCCATGATTTGGGGAATCAGATGTGGCAGTCCATTGGTGTCTACAGCAGTAGAGGTTTTCCCTTTGAGTTATTTATCATCTATCTGTCTAGTTATCTATCATCTGCAGAGAAAAAATAAAGCCTTGAATAAAAAAATGTGATCAGATGTTGACACTTGGGAATTAAGTTAAAGTCTTACAGAAAACTTTGATGATATTCTTACAGTTTGTATAAAAAATTAAAATTATCTAAATGATTACGGTAACATAATGAGAATACAGTTTTCATATGGACACAGTAAAATACTATAATTTTGCGCTCAAACTTTAACATTATTTTGTGACAAACAGTGGGTAAATTACATTTACTTTGCAGTTAAACTGTTAGCAAGGGTCGATGATATTGCATGCACGCACACAAACAAATAAACTCGGAAATGTATTATCAGTATTTATGTTTGAGCTTTATATTTCCTGTTACCAGTAATTCTTTTATTTAAACATTTCTATCTTTCTGTGATTCTTTAATCAGCAACTGCTAATTCTAATATTCCTTCTTTTCCTAGTCACAGAAAAGAAAGAAGAGGACGAAAGGGATGAGGAGAGAAGTCAGAAAGATAGAAAACAAGAAGAGGACAAGGGAAGAGGAGGTGCTAGGGAGAGGGCAAGGAGGAGGGAGAGAAATGGAGAAAAACTCTGGGGTTCTACAGTAGCACCTGATGTAAACTGTGGCCTGGAGACCTGTCATATTCCATCTGTCTCAAAGGTAATGTCACTGTTCTGCTTTCCACACTTTTCTGTTTAAGGGTCACTGCCATCTAGGGTGGCAGCTAATCTCAAGTTCCGTTTATCCCACTACATGAGAACAACCTTGACTCCAAGGACCCAGCACAGTATGAAACACCTCCACACAACCAGGATGATGTCCCTGCCCAAAGGAGCACAACACAGTGGGAAGGTCAAGGATGAATTCAGACATGTTGCTAGACTGGTAACAAGTGAGTCTGTGCAGATCCCCATAATGGTTCCACCAAGTGAATGGTGTTAATACAATACCAAGAGTATCACGGGCCTCATAGTTTCCTGGCCTCGGGAGATTTTCTCTGCTGAAAAGCACTGAGGAGTTGGAATAAAGCCTTTTCTCCATTATCCTCTCTTCCTGGAACTTATTCAATGACACAAGAAGTTTCTTCCTCCACGCCTTGTCTCTAACTCCTGTAGATAGATTTACACCCCACACCTGGTGTTGCTAAACACATTAAAGTGCTTTGTGTTGCCATTAACAAAACCCACGTGTTCAAGTGGGAGTCAGTGTGGGTGAGGGAACTTCATTTGATTTAATTACTTAGTAGAAAGCGAAAGCTCCAAGTACCTGGTCTTAAGGGAGCTTTATAGTGTATGGTTAAATATCTGGACATACTCAGTGCTGAGCTCTCCAAATGGTGCCCCTCCGTGGCACCTGCTTGGAAGATGTTTTATAGACTGCGTAGGTGGGTGAGGAGATCATTGCATAGCTGCTTTCCTTTCACGAACTCGTTTGTTGGCTCTTTGGAGTCATGGTTTCAAGAGCACATGCCTCATAAAAATTATTTTTGCTGTCATGGCTCACAAGCAAAGTCAGGATCCAACACCTCTTTAGTGTCAGTGCGGCCAAGAACTTAGGGGAAATAACAATTTACCCTTGAGTTAATTAACTGTATCTGGAAATACTCCATTTTAAAAACAAAATCTACAGCAAACCTGGATATCTTCAGGGTTTCTGAGACAGACCCTAGGGTGTTGGGAAAACTGCAGGGGTTTGGGTTCCCTTTGCCCCTCACTCTCATTGCAGTTCAACTCATAGTCACTATGTACCCCTAAGCAAATTCCTCACCCCTGAAAGTCTCCTCTCAACATCTGTGAGATAGGATTAATACCAACTACATTCTCGAGTGATTTTTTTAAAATTAGGAATAGAAACAGTGCATAGAATAGTACCAGGCAGGTACTGAACAATGGTGTTATTACCTCATGTGAGTAAGACTTGCGCTTTTCCAAATTTGAGGAGAGTTTTTAATACAATTTTAATCCAACCAAGGAAAATAAGTATAAAAAACAAAAGGAAGAAAGAAAAATGCTAGAGTGGCGAGATAAAGAGAGAACAGAGAGAGAAAGAATATACCCTAGAGGAGACAGAAAGAGAGAGAGAGAGAGAGAGAGAGAGAGAGAGAGAGAGAGAGAGAGAGAGAGAGAGAGAGAGAGAGAGAGAGAGAGAGAGAGAGAGAGAGAGAAGAGGAAGAGGAAGAGAATTTTCCCTAGAGGTCAAGAAAGCTATTGGTGCAGTCCCATGCCAGTCTCAAATGAGTAAGTCAATGATGTGTGCCCCTATCTCACTCTGAAGGCCACAAGTTCCAGAATGATGATCTACAGACAGGAAAGTATAGGTATCTCTGCTCAAGTGCAGAGAAATATTTGCCATTCCTCTGCCATTGTGTTCTGTGCAGACCCTCAGCAGCTTGGGTCCTGTTTACCTGAATTGGTAGAGGCAATCTTCTTTGTAAGACTTTACATTCAAATGTTGGTTTCTTCCAGAAACATCTATATATACACCCATAAAACACACTTTCTCAGCTATCTGTAAATTCCTTATCCCTGTAACTCACAAAATTAATCACTATAAATTCTCCTTAGAAACCCTTGCCTGCTGCCTCTGAGTAAAAGCACTCTCCAGAGCGACCCTGATAGTTTACATTTTATTAAAAAGCAGTGTGTGGCAGTTTGCTGCTATTGGCATTTGATTTTGGCTTACAGCCCTGTATTTTGTCTTCTTCCCTGGAAAATATAGAGATTCTTTTTCTATTGTTCTAATTTTAAATGATTTCAGGGCACAACAAATCACGAGGACTTGACATGCTTCAGACGTGCTATGACTTGTTCTACATGCTCACCAGTTCAGGCTGCAGTCCACCTTTGCGTGAGAGTCACAACAGCAGGGAGGTAGAGCCACTAGTCACAGCACATCCACCATCAATAGCAAAGAGAAATGAATTTGGATTCATGTTCACTCACTCGCTTGTGCTCGCCTCAATGACCCCACCTGTATGCAGTTCACAGTCCAGCCCCATGAATTGGTGCTGCTCACATCAGGATGACCCTTTTCACCTGAATTAGTCCAACTAAAACTAATCATACACAGGCATTCCCATGGGCCAATTCAACCAAGTCAGCTCCACACTGAGATTCTCCTGTCATCGATTCTAGGTTGTGTGAAGATAACAAAGCTATTCTTCATAGTCACCTCCTGAAAGGGTGGTGATCTACTGTAAAGAGCAATAGACTGAAACAAGAAGGATACTTTTTCTAACATGTAAAAACTCAGCAAATGCCAGTATAGAACAAAAATTGAGAACATGGATTCAGGGGCCAATAGTCTAGTCCCAGCCCTGCTAATTACAAGATATGCATCTCTGAAAGAATACTTCTATATAGGTTGTTAAATATATAAGTGTGTAGATATTTAAAAAGCATTTATAAGAGTGCCTCATACATAGAAAGTGTTGTATTCAAATATTGGTTAGCACACACCTTATTTTCTTAATATTGTGACTAAATACCTGTCTAGAAGCAACTTAAGGGAGAAAGACCTTATTTTGTCTCATAGTTAGAAGAAACACAGTCTTTCCTGGTAGCAAAGTAGCAGTAGGTGGCTGGTCACATTTTATTTTATTTTATATTATTTTTTTTTAGCAGAAGCTAAAAGAGAATTCTGGCACAGACCAGGCTTTCTCATTTTCTCCATTTTTCCAGACTTAGTTCCCAGCCATTGGAATGATGTTTCCCATGTTCAGAATGAGCCCAGAGGTGCGTCTCTGAGCTGCTAGTAACTCCAGTCAAGTATAAAATTATTAATGAGCACAAGCCCACCACTTGCCAGTTTGACACAGAAACATACCCGTTTTTAGCATTCCATCACTGGTCCTCAAAATCTCACAGCCATTTGTAATGCAACAATGTGCTCAGTTAATTGCCAATAGTCTTATCAAATCCAACAACACTCAAAAGTCTAACAAAGTATTCTCTGAGACTCAAGGAAATATTCTAATTGTGAGATCCTGTAGATTTTTTGGATTTATGTATATCTAGCATTTAATGGGATAGATAAACAATCACATTCCAAAAAAAATAGAGGCATAGGAAAAAATAGTACCAGAACTAGAATTAAATCCAGAAGGGCAAATGTCAAATCTTGTAGCTCCACATCTGGCATTTGGGTTTTTATTACATCATCTGGACTCCAAAGATCTTGGGAAACCCCACCCATTTGCTGTAAGGTGTATGGCCTCTTTCTTAGACAAGCTCTGTTCCATAGATATAACTTTATGACAATATATATATATGACAACAAATATGGCAATATAGACAAATGCCCCAGATTTCTGTATCTCAAATATCCGGGACTCTTCATTGCAATATGGGTATTACCTTCAAAACTCACAGCCATGGACTCGGATACTCTCATTCAAATAATCTGACCCTATCACACACTGCTTTGCCTCAGAGGCCTTCTGAAAAACTATGACCCAAACCTCCATGAACCCATCACTTGTGTTTTGCATGACCTAGAAACCAGCAACATGTGGATACCATCATGTTTGCCAAGTCAAGACGCAACCTGGCTCTCATCAGCCAAACCTCTAGTGAACTTTGTGTGCCTTTTCTGGTAAGTCTTATAAAATATTTCCACAGTTATCAGTTTTCTACCAGGATATTCTGAAAACTATCTTTTCTGGAACTTTCCTATTATGTAAATTTGCATAGTTATACTATTAGAGTTCTTGGTAGGGTCTCGCCTTCAAAGTGATTTTTCTATTATCCCAAGGCAAAGTGCATGTCTTCCATGTAATAGTACTATCTTTTTAATAATTATAGTTCCTTTGCATGCCTCTTGAAAGCAGAATTAAACTCTCACTATCCTTTCATTATCATAATGCACGTCTTTCAAATCTTTCTGTTCTACTTGACCCCCCTCCCATACACACACATGCACACATACATGCATAGTAAGCCTGGATAACAGGACCTAGCAGGAACCATGCCACAGCCTGAATTACATGGTGCCTTAAAATTTCCTCTGCCAAACAAATTAGTCTATTACTTTTGAATTCAACCACACCTGAGTGTTTCAAGATAGAGGTAGATTATTTGCCCAAATGCAACTTAAGTAGACTTCAATAAAGTTTTTGGCAGAGTCCTTGTTTCTCTTTAAATCTTTATGAGTATAATCTTTCTGTATGTGACTCTATCAGGAATTCTGGCTTCTCAACTCCCACCAGAATGTTCCCCTAAGATCTGTTTCTCAGAACTTTAGGGCTTTCCTCTAAACCTTTCCATATTCCTCTTGGCAACCAATTTTAAAACATGACCAAGACTATTTCAGCCAATGGTCTCTTCTTAGAACTTTTTTCTAAATTAGTTACTATTCTGACTTCTGTACCAAATACTTGACAAGAAAAAATTAAGTGAAGCTAGGTTTGGTTTTAGCCCACAGGATAAGAAGGTGGAGTCTATTATGCCTAGAAAGTCATGGTAGCAAGTGATGCTGAAGGGAACAACTGCCCCTTCCTTGGGATTCTGTTCTCATTAATAAAACAACTTAGGAATGGATTCAAACAGAAGCTTGGGCACAGTTTTTGTTAGGATTTCAGGGCAGGCAGGCTGTTAATCTCAGCAGTTGCAATGAGAGGGGAATGGAGAGGAAAGCACACATTTTAGTTAAGCGTGGAGGCTAGATATATAGCAGAGAAACAGCCCTGTACCAGGCAGGGAAGTGATAGGAAATGAATAAAGAAGCCCACAGTGCCAGGGAGAGCATACTTAGGCTCTGGACAGCATCTGAAAGAAACAAAAAAGAGGAGAAAAGAGGTTAAGCTTGAGTGAGGACTCCAAAAGTTGGGCAGATCAGCGAAAACCTCATGGCAGATTGCAGAGAATGTTCTGGTGGCAGGAATTCCGGGAAAGAAAGGTACATTTCCTCATTTTAAAAAATCTAATAATTCCTCTTACCTCATTAGCATAGTTTAAGGTGAGCCTGCCTTCCTGGTAGTGGTCCCTTATCCACATGTTCCTAAAATTCCTTCATAGGGTATCAATTAAGCAGCATCTACCCCTTCCCCTAAAGTCTTAACAGCAAACTGAGGTATGATTCCATCAAATTTCACTCTGGAGAATTAATGATCTTATCATACTTTCTTGCAGAGCATGAGTAAAAGGTAAATCACAGGGGTGTGGGTACTCTTCCCCACCCTATCTGGCCACACCTGGGAAGCTTTTACCCAGGTAGGATGGGGGATTTCCTGGAGTTGCATAGTTGGATTCCAAGATCTAGTCCTTTGCTTCCTCCAAACACTCTAGTTCTTTCCCTAGGCCACATACAATTAAGACAGGGTTGTAAGCCACAGGTAGTGGGGATCGGCGGGCACACATGCTGCCCCCTGCCCTTCTATGTAGAGTTCTAAGCTGTCTAAAAGCCCAGCTCAGATAATCTTTTGCATGAAGATACAGCTGAATGCCCCAAGACAATGGCTGCTTGGCTTTGGTGACAGTCATTTACTATCACTGGCATTGGCCTGACCAACTGGAACATTACAGTTCTAATCAGGCCATGGTTTTCATTCTCTTGATTAGATGGAAATAATTTTCCCTTAATGAGGGAAGCAAAGGAAGCCTGGAGTGAATTTGTAGGGATGGACAAAGTCCTGAGTGGATGTGGATTATCAACATGATCTTACCAAATGTCCAATACCCGAGAATGGGAATGGAGAAGACTTCCCTGTACAAGTCAGGCTCAGAATGGCGAAACCTTCCTCTGGGGTACATATGAGTATTTACAAGCAATTAACCAGTCTATGACAAAACTTGCAACTACAACTTCCCACCCCCAGGATGTTTCCAGCCTGAGACTGCTCACCATAGACACTGTCTCCATAGACTTTTTAATTCCATCTCTCTGAGATGTACAAAATAGGCATGGTGACCAGGATGCAGCACTTTAATGGTTCTTCAGTGCTAATCTAACTCAAGGGAAGAAGGTAGATGGTGACACACTGTGTCAGTCATCAGAAGGCACAGAAAAAGGAATGTTGTTAATTTTCAGGCTTTCCAAGTCTATTTTTTTCCTTTTTATTTAGTCTGGGTTCCCAACCCATGAGATAGTGTCCCCTGTATTTAGGGTATCTTCTCTTCTAATTGGGATCTCTTTGGAAATGTCCTCATTTCAATGTCATCCATTGAAAGGTGTGTCTCTTAGATGCTTCTATATCTATAGTCAAATTGAATATTATAATGAATTATTAAAGTTAGGTAAAAGCCACTATCCATAATACATAAAATTGGAGCAGAATATGTGTGTACCTAATAAGCTCCTGATGCCACAAATTAAAACAATTGGAGATCATTGTTCATCTTCTAAATCTGTATTCTCCACCTCTGTCTCTCTATCTCTCTCTGTCTCTGTCTCTCCCTCTCTCTACTGCATGTGTGCATATGCACGTGTGTGTGTTCACAAATTTTTCAGGTCCTATACTTTTTCCACACATTACTCATGCTTGGTTGGGACTGTTATGAGTGGCACAAGAGGCCCACAGACATTAAGTGATAGTTCAGGGAACAATTATTGGGATTCCCAGACATTTCAGCAATACCCCAAGCCTCACTTTACTTTCTCAGTCCCCTAAGATCCACATAACACCTAAAGCAGATGTTTAAATTTTCTATCATAAGGAAGGTTCTGGAGGAATTGCCAGATGGTTTTGAAAAACAAAGGATCCATTACAGAATATAGCACCAAAGGTCCGAAGTGTTTTACTACTTTTATGTTTATGAGAATTTTTCCTTTTCCCTGTTTTTAAATTTTTCTTTTATAAACTTATTACTTCCTCATAAAACTATACATTTATCTTTTATAGGAGCAATAGTCGGTAAAATTCCTTTTGTGTTCTATATTTAGACTGCATCTGAGCAAAGTGCTTCACATCTAAGGAAAAAGTTTGTAGACTTTCTTCAAACATGAGAACTCAAGAATCTGGGCCTTAGATGGGAATGGTGAAGCAAAAACCTCACATTATTCTTACATGTGAATTTTTTCTAATTCAATAACCTATTTTATTTTTTTCCCTACTAGGTCATCATTGTAGGGACTTTGAAGATTATAGAAATTGCCTTAGTTCTGAACAGGTCAAACTGTAGCTCTTTCCAAAAAATACTCTAAAAGCACAATGAATGAGCCCCATGGATAGTCCAGATGTTTTCCAGACACAAGGGCGTGAGCACTACATACATGAATTATGTAACAGAATGACTGACATAGCTGCCTTCAGTGGCTCATACACCCAACTTTGAGCCTGTTTGCACAATAATGGATGGACATTAACTAAAAATGTTGGCTTGTTGGCCTTTTCTTAGCTTTCTTGTTCTTTGGACTCTGTTACTCAGTAAGTTGTGGTGGTTCCAGCTGACTTCCACTTGAAGGTGAAGAAAGAGGTCTACTTTTTGGACATGTGTACCCATACCTCTAAATTTGGAGGCTCATGCAAACAGGAAGGCAGACCTGAGTGTTTCTTCAGTCAAGGAGCAGAAACACCAGGCACTGACTGAGAAGAGTTTCTGAGGGCAGGGATGTTTGGGTTGGGACCAGCACCAAGTGTTCAGTAGTACTGTCAGATAGATTCTGGGGTATGATCACCAAAGAACATTGTTAAGATAATCGCATATCAAAAACCTGAACATATGCATGGACAGGCACTTATCACCACCAAGCTTATTGTGTAAAAATTGTTTCAAGAGTATCCTGCATTAAGGTGGGTTTGGGGAAGGCAAAGCAATGAAAAAAATGAGACAAAAACTGACTTCTGCTTTTGAAAGATAAGTATAAGTGTAGGCAGATGCATCCCCAGAATAAGGTCTGTAGGCTGAAATTTAGCAACATCTGCTCTCTGCCCCCAGTAGAACTTGTATTGTTTGGCTCATGAAGAAATAAATATTATAGGTCCCCACCGGCTAATTAATAGCATGCACAATACAAGCATTGAACAAACACAGATCAAAGACAGAGCATCTGGCTTTTTGGCAATAGGAGGAGACGCAGTCAAAGGCAGTGGGAAATGATTCAGAGAACTACAGAGGAATCAAGCACGATTGCTCTTTTCCAAGGAAGCAAAAGGAAGCAGCTAACAAGGTCATGATATCATAAGATAGATAGATAGATAGATAGATAGGTAGGTAGGTAGGTAGATAGATAGATAATATAAAACAACTGTGTGCTAAAAACAGTCACAGCAATTTTAATGATTTTGATTTCTATCATGTACCATATCATATATTAAATGCCATAGTCTCAGAAAGGCATTTATGTTCTTCGCCATCTAGCTTCACCTCTGTAACAAGAAATTTGTTCTATTTTCTGCAAAGATGTTTATGTGCCTTTTTGCATGTGGCTTCTGCTGTTCATGGTAAAGTTTCTGGGGCACACCATGCATTAGTTACTTTGTTGTTGTTACTGTCCCACTTTGTAGCATCCCATGAGATAAAGCCATAGAAGTTCACTTTCTCCTTCCTCTAGTTGATTGACATTTCAATGTTTCCAGTTTGGTATTTTACAGATGGGAGAGTTTTTAATCAATATTTACTCCTTTCTCTTGGATATGAAAGGAGTATTGAGATAGGTCATGTTTAAATTTGCTACAAGTGGCCATATGAGTCTCCAAACATCTGTGCATCTTATTTCTATCATAGTTACGTTTCTGTCGCTGTGCTGAAATATTCTGAACAAAAGCAACTTATGAAAGAAAGGGTTTATTTTTAATCACAGTCCCAGGGGGACACAGCATATCAGGGCGGGGAGTTGGGTTAACAAGAACAGGAAACTGGCTGATCACATCTACAGTCAGAAAACAGGGCTGGATCGTAACACCCAAAAGCCTTCCACCAGTGACCCCCATCCTTCAGTGAGGCTCTCCCTTCTTTAAGGATCCACACACTTCCCGAACAGTGTTACCAGCTGGGGACCAGGTGTGCAAACACATAAGCCTGGGGTGGAGGGTGGGTGACCATTCCACACTATAATCTCCACAACCCATTGTCAGTGTGGAGGAGCTATGGTCTCCCATATCCTTGTCAACCTCTTCACACCTCTTTACTTTTCAAGATGCGAATGGCTTGGGGATTAGGGAATACAATTTAATTTCCCTGTATATTATACTGGAATGAATCTTATTTGGTGACGTGATTGTAATGGTTTCCTGTTAACAGGTTAGGTTTGTTCTCACCTATAAAATAGTCACTGGTAATACATCTCGTAATTGCTATGGGAATACAAAAATACAGTGCATTCAAAATTATGATTTCCAATATCTAAGTTACTGGCTAGTTTTATGTAAACTTGACACAAGCTAGAGTCATCAGAGAGAAAGAAGCCTTAACTGAGAAAATGCCTCCTTGAGATCCAACTGTAAGACATTTCTTAGTGATTAACAGGGAGGGTGCAGCCCACTGTGGGTGATGTCATCCCTGGGCTAGTGGTCCTGGGCTCTATAGAAAGCAGCATCCTTCCGTAGCCTCTGTGTCACCTTCTGCCCTCAGGTTCCTGCCCTATTTAAGTTCCTATCCTGACTTCCTTTGATAATAAAGGGGAGTATGGATGTAGAATTCAAATAAACCCTTTCCTCTCCAACTTGCTTTTTGGTCATGGTCTTTCATTGCTACAATAACGACCCTAACTAAGACACCTAGCAAATACAATGATTAAGAAATTATATCATTTATTTCCTAACATTATTATTTTATACACCGAGGTAACAGGACAACTGTAAGTAAACATGTTTCTGGACTTTTGCAGTTTATAAACTGGCAGGAATTGGAGGCACATGTCACCTAGTAACAGACATCCAGATAGATGGGAGGGAACATTGTCAAGTAGGGATAGTGACAAAAGCCACTGGCTGTGCAATGTTTGCAATTTGCTAAGTACATCTTGTGTGCCATTTTCATTTCAATGTAACATGAGGGTAAAGGTACTTGACTCTCCTTTCCTATGTCTGCTTCATGAATTATTACAGGTAAAGCTAACTGTAAAGAAGTTATAACTAAGTTTAGGAAAGACCTTCGGACTATCAGCCATGAAGTGAAGGGACTGTCATAGCGGCTGACACACAGCTTGACTTCACACCACTCAATGAACACAGTCGTAGAAAGCAACACATTCTCAACAAGAGCCAAGGGTAAAAAGCAACAAAGCTTCTAGCAGTCTGTGGAAGAACAGGAGAACTCAGGCTAACTGCAACTTACTGCACATGATCCATGGATGTGTCCACCTACATGTAACTGCCCATCTTTGAAGGCAAAAACCACCCACTTGTGAACTAGTGCACACACTTCATAATCTGTTGGAGGCATAATTTGAAGTATAATTAGAAACCCATTAAACACACATATTTAAAATATATAATTTAAAATTATTGCGAAATACGTGCAATTTTAAAGTTTAGAGCTGAGCGCCCAGCTGTGAGCTCGTTGCCACAAACAAGATAGTGAACATGTCCCTCCTCATTAAGGTTCCTTTCATTGTCCAAGGCTTTTATATCTCCAAATTTGTGCTGTATTTTCCTGCCCAAGCAACTGCTGAATTGTGGTGCAGGAGACTTGCCTGTATTCTGTCAATCATGTTTTAAATAAATGCTGATTGGCCAGGTAGAAAGTATAGGCGGGTCAACCAGACAGGAAGTAGAGGCAGGGCGAGGAGAACATCTGGAAAGCAGGAAGCTCCCTTGGCATTCCTGTGCAGACCACCAAGGAAGCAGGATGTGTCCCTGTCCCAGCTGAGAAAAGGTACTGGCCATGTGGCTGACAATGGGTTAATATAAGTTATGGGAGCTAGGAAGACTGAGCTAATGGTCCAATCAGTGTATAACCTAATGTAGACTTACTGTGTGATTTTCTTTGGGGCTTGCCGGCTGTGGGGTACTGGGTGGGACAGAAACCCCAACAAGCCAGCCTTCATGTTACAGAATTGGTCTCTGTTGTTTTGGACTAGATTACACCTACTCTAATTTTCTCTAATGGTGTTCTTTCCTACTGACTTTGGGTCTCATTTCTTTCCCTCTGCACTATGATTATGTGATTCCTCAGTGATGGTCAATAGTCATCCCTGTTTATTGCTGCATAGTTTTCTATTTTAAGGAAGAAACCACGGAATATTTATTGAACTATACTTAAGCATTTGAGTTATTTCTAATTTTTAGATATTATAAATAGGACTGCCCCTAAGCATTTATGCATATCCCTTTGTATGAGTGCATACATTCTTTTCTTATATTTAAATAGCTAAAGGGATGGCCAGGTCATATGGTGTAAGTTTTGGAGAAAGAGGCAAACTGTTTCAAAACAATCACACTTCTCACATTCTCATCAGGGAATGTGAATCCCAGTCTCCCACATCATTGAGAAGGCTTGGCATAGACATTTTTATTTCAAACATTCCACTATGTATCTAGAAGTATCCAATTATATTTATGTTTGTTTCCCTAGTGACTAAAGAGAGCTTTCTCAAGTGCTTTTTTATAATCCAAGCATATTTGTTGATGAGACACCTGTTCAATTATTTTGTCCATTTTTATGTTATTTTTTAAAATAAAATATTGAACTATGAGTGATTCAATACATAATGGATAAAGTCTTTTATTTTTAATAGCTTCTAAATTTTCTTTAGTTTTTCATTTCAGTCTCTTAATAGAGTGATTCTATGTGTCTGCATTTGTGTAAATACACATAGCTGTGCTCATGTGTGTGGAGGTAGGGAAGAAGTCAACAGAGTTCAACCAAGGATGCCTTTTCTTCTCAGGTGACATCATTTTCCTTTCTTCCTCTCTCTCTCTCTCTCTCTCTCTCTCTCTCTCTCTCTCTCTCTCCCTCCCTCCTTCCTTTTTTCCTTCCTTCCTTCCTTCCTTCCTTCCTGCCTTTCTTTCTTAAGACAAAGTCTGTCTTTAGGACCTGGGGCTCATGCAATAGACTAGGCTGACTAGCCAGAAAGACCCAGGAATATGCCTACCTCTTTCTCTTAATTACATATTTTAAATATGCAATATTTTCTTTTCTTTTTAATATATTTTATTGATTATTTGGAAATTTCATATAATGCATCACAATTACATTTACTTCCCTAGGTCCTCCTAGGTATACTCACAACCCTTGTGACCTCCCAAATCAAAGGAAGAAAAACAACAACAAAAAAATTACCAAGTCCAAACTGTGTTACCCATATACTCACTGGAGCATAATCAGACTCACAGTGGGCAGCCCCTTAGAGGACACCAAGTCCTTCCCCACCCTCACTCCAGCCGGAAACTATCATCTATGAAGACTACTCGTCAACATCCATATCATAATTTTTAAGAATTGCCTTCAATGGAATCTGTAACATGAGGGCCCTGCTTGTTGGGGTTACTGTCCCGCCCGGTACCCCGCAGCCGACAAGCCCCAAAGAAAATCACACAAAGAGTCTACATTGAGTTATTAACTGATTGGCCTATTATCTCAGGCTTCTTACTAGCTATTATAACTTATATTAACCCATCTATGTTAGCCACATGGCTCAGTACCTCTTCTCAGCTGGACAGCTTACATTGTTGCCTCCTTGGAGATCTGCGCAGGAATGCCAGGGAAGCTTCCTGCTTCCCAGACGTTCTCCTCGCCCAGCCTCTACTTCCTGTCTGGTTGACCCGCCTATACTTCCTACCTGGCCAATCAGTATTTATTTAAAACATGATTAACAGAAACAGACAAGTCTCCCACACCAGGAATCTTATCTATACTGTTTCTATCTCTCACATTATCAACTGAGAGTCTGCAATCATCAATACCACTGCAAAAGAAGCTTCTTTACCCTTTATAGTCAGCAGCAGCATCGACAGTGGGTATCAACATGGCTTCAGGTGGCCGCAGAGACCACAGACATTCCCATGGCTTTTGTTGATAACATGAACCATGGACATCAACACGGTTCTTGGTCTCAGCACAGACCACAAATGCCAACATAGTTTTTGTTAGCAGCACTGGTCACAGGCATCAACACTGCCATGGGTATCCTCCATACACCCCAGTCTAAGTTGGAACATTGAGACCTACATGGCCCTCAGCAGCAACACAGACCATTACCATAATCATGGCCTCAAGTGACTCGACAGACCACTGGCAGCCCCAAGGCCTTTAGTGGTAATAATAACACTGGCTATAGACATCAACATAGCTCCCAGCCACAGCAAGGTCATGGACACCAACAAGGCCCTCAGTGGTTGCATGAACTCTGGACATCAACATGGCCACTGGTGACAACTTATACTGTAGACATCCCCACAACCATCAGTAGTAACACTGGCCATGGACATCAGTTTGACCTTCAATGGGAGCAAAGACCACGGTCATCTGACCTCTGGAGGCAACACAGATATCAACATGGCCTTCAACCACATCTTGGACCACTGACACTATTATGTCCCTCAGTGGCAGGATAGGCTGTAGACATCAACACAGTCTCTGGCAGCAACACAGACTATAGACATCAACATGGTCTTTAAAGGCAACATAAATATGTAAATTTTCTATGTTGATAAAAGTCAGTCGCACTTTTTTTTCCATGTTTAGTTATTTAAGACACAATTTGATGTGTCTGTGGTAGTGTGAATGTAACTGGACCTCATAATCTCATAGGGAGAGGCACTATTAGGAGGTGTAACTCTTTTGGAGTGGGTCTGGCCTTGTTGGAGGAAGTGTGTCACTGTGGGGGCAGACTTTAAGGTTTCCTATACTCGGGTATCAGTGGTCCAGTGTCTTAGCTGACTTCCTGTAAGATGTAGGACTCTCAGCTACTTCTCCAGCACCATGTCTGCCTGCACACCGCCATGCTCCCCATCATGATGATAATGGTCAGAACCTCCGAAACTGTAAGTGATCTTCTCAATTAAATGTTTTCCTTATAAGAATTGCTCTGGTCATGGTGTCTCTTCACAGCAAAAAAAAAAAAAAAAACCTCTAACCATAAGCTGGAGAGATGACTTGGCAGCCTGGATGCTCCTTCAGAGGTCCTGAGTTCAATTCCCAGCAATTACATGGTTGCTCACAATCATCTATAATGAGATCTGATGTCCTCTTCTGGCCTACAGATACAACATTGCATACATAATAAATAAAATCTAAAATCTAAAATGAAGATCAAAAGAAGGAAGGAAGGAAGGAAGGAAGGAAGGATGGAAGGAAGGAAGGAAGGAAGGAATCCTAGCCAAGACACTATATTTGCCTAATATTCATAACTACTTTCTCTTGTCTACATTTTCTTCTGAAAGTTTTATAATTTCAGGTTTCTTACTTAGGTCTCTGACCCTGTTTGACCTATTTTTGCCTATGGATGTACTGCTAAAAGGCCATACTGATAAAAAGCGTGTAGGAGTGTCCAACACTCCTACATGTAGGATGCTCTAGCATCATTTGATGTATTTTTTTCCTCCCTGAATTACCTGTATAACTGCATCAAAGAGCCATTGTCTAGAATGAATGGTCCATTTATCAGCATTTTCTCGTTCATTTATATATTTAGCCTTTTCCTTTGGTTCTCTGAGATACAACATTATTATGTATCCCAGGCTGGCCATTATCCTGGTTCTGTTTCCCATGTGCTACAATATCAGCATGTGATATCATACATCACTCTATTTGGCGATTTTCATGTCATGCTATGTTTTGATTATTGTCACCTTATAGTACGTCTTGAGGTAGCTACAGCAAAGACATCAATTTATTATTCTTCCTCATATAAGCATTAGATCTGCTTTCTTGCTTGCATTTGAATGAGTTTTAGAATCCAATTGCAGACATGTGCCCAATAATTATTAGAATTCTGCTTGGCATTGAGTGTAATCTGAATATCTATTTTGAGAAGATTTGCTATCTTCTCAATATTAAAAGCTAATTCACTAACATGGTTTATCTTTATATGTACTTAAAATTTTGTTATTTAACTCAGGGTTTTTTTTTTCAGTTTTAATGGTTCAAGTCTTGGCCCATTTTTACCCAGTTTAACACTAAATTGTTGCTTTAAAATGATTTAAAATTTTCATCTTCTGCTTGTTCATTCATCTTGTGTATTGGTTTTATAATCTGCAATTTTGTGTGATTCAAGAATAAGACTTACAGTTCTTTTTTTGGTTGTTTATCAAATAACTTCCTTGTTCCAGTGAAAATCTAATAACTATTAACATAATCTTCAAACTAATAACAACTCTAAACAAATAAAGTATAAAGAGCAGCAGGTCTGCATAGAATGAAAATACACCATCCAAGGAACTGGCTGTGTCAATGCTAAAATCAGTGCGTAGCAGGCATGGCAGTGGACATCTGTAATCCCAGTACTCGAGAGGAAGAGACAGGAGGATCAAGCAATGAGGGTCATTCTCAACTCCATACTGTGTTGGATGCCAGCCTGAGATAAAGTGACACAACACCCTGTCTCAAAGAAATTAAAAATAAAATAAAACATTCAGCATCTGATAAAGGTAGGAAAGTCACTGTGGAACTGCACAAATGGAACTTTCTGGAATTTCACCTCTTGGTTGCCAGGAAAAGCTTCTGGAGAGGATATTGTTAGCCTAGAGACGCTCCACTAGGAAATGGCCAATGGGTTTTCCAGGAGCTGTTAATGAGCTGGGCGTTGCTGGCTAGGTTACATTGTTGGAGAAGACTATGGCAGAAGTAGCCATGCCTGAGGAGCCTGGGCTGAAAGAGCCACCAAGCTCTTGTTTTCACAGCTACCACGCTTCTCTTTCACATTTGAACACATGGTACACAGTTATGATGGTTGCCATGCCCTAACCCACTGATTCGACCATTTTTTTTAATGTATTTTTCTCCTAGGTATGGGCCTTGCTTCCTTGCATGCTCAATGTCTTTAGGTAAATGAGAGATACTAAATTTCACACTGCTATGTATGGAATAATTGATATGCTCATAAAAATTCTTGAGCTTTATGCCAGAATATGACTAATTACTTGGGAATGGTTTGATTCTTGAATGGCACACTTTTAAAGTGAAAGTGGATGACAGCAGCTTCTGCTACGAGGTTAATTATTTCATTAAAGCTAATAAAGAGCTTCTGAGTATTTGGCAAAAGGTTCATGAAAGATGTGGTTTCTCAGTCTGACTGGTGGCATTGGACACTCACTGTTCCTGGCCCCATGTGAGCAGGGGAGACTAGTTCTTTTGAGGCTCTCCCATGAGCCCATCCTCATGGCTTCTGGTAGTGTCCTTTCATGCATTTGATCAGCATGTTCCTCATCTGGACTCTTAAACCTTCAAATTCACACCCAGTGCTGTATACTCTTCCAACCGACACTTTTCTCTGAGAACTAGATGCCCTCCACTTCTAAGTTCCATCTCCCAGTCTCAGCGGTTCTTCTGCTCTTTTGAGGTTCCCCTCTCCTATACTACAGCCTGGAAAACCTTTGTCTTCATCTATTTGGGATTCTATATCCCAGTCGCATGAACTGAGCCACTTAAAAGTAACGCAAACTGCACTAAAGAGATGACTCACAAGAATACTTGTGGCTCTTCCAGACAACTGAAGTTCAGCTTACATCACCTATGTGAAGGAGCTCACAACTGCTCATAACGCAAACTGTAGTGGGCCCAATGGACTCTTCAGGCTTCTGTGTGCAGCACAGACAGACAGACAGACAGACAGAGGAGGGGGAGAGAGAGAAAGAGATATAGGAGGGCATAGGGCAGGAAAGAGGGAGAGAGAGAAAATGAGAAAAAAAAGGGACAGTTGGGAAAAACATATATGAGTGCGTACACACATACACATATACATATAACAAAATATTTGTAATTTATGCAAATTTATATTTTATAATTCTAAAATTATTAGATAAAATATCAGGTTCAGAGGATTTGGTGTCCTTTGAGGGATTTTGCTCTACTTCAGATATCATCTTGTTCCTTCTTGTCTGATTTCCTTGGTCTTTCTCATAAGGGCACAGATTCCATTCATGAAGACAGAGCTTTTTTGATCTAATCATCTCCTTTAGGTTTCTCTTATCGATACTATTACTTTGGAGATTAAGTTTTAACATACAAATATATCATCATTAGACCGTAGGCAGTATCCTACAAGACCACTGGCCAAGATAATCATAAAAATTATTTTATTTATTCTTGTTTCTCAAGATTTACTCTCTTAGTTGTCTTTTGCCAAGAGATTTAAAAAACCAAAACCAAAACCCGTGCTTTCTGTATCTTTCCCAATTTTGTTCTTATTTTTCCGGTGGGTGGGTAAGCTAAATCCCTGTTACTCCAATCTAGGAATATGGATTCTTCCATGTGGGTGTTTTAACCCGAAAATTAAAACTTGAACAGAAGACTTTATACAAGGCTGTTAGTCTCAAACATTTGCCCAGACTAGTGGAAGAGCTAAATTTCCTAGATGTTTAGAAGAGCACATCTTTTACCAACAAATAGCAATTTAATGAATGAACATGACTTTTAAATATTTCAATGCATCTTTAAGTATTGCAGTTCACCTAACCCACTGGTATTGGAGAGAATTCAGTGTACATGAATATGTGCTAGTCATTTGAGATAGTGTGTTCTAATACCAGTAGTGACAGTGCATACAACAAATACACTCAACATCTCTCCTTAGGTTGTCATCTCTGGCTATTTTCCATTACTGTAATAATAGTGATTTACAGTAACACCCAACATTCCAATGGTAGGACACGGAGAATCAGGCTGAGTGCGGCACCACCATGCCCCAGCTGCATGTATTTAAGAGAAATTGGACTTCATGAATTCTTACATTCCTCATGGAAAGTGTGAGAAGATACTAATTACCTCATCGAACAGATTGATGTCTGGGCCACTGGGATCACGGACTGAATAAGGATTCCAGGCTTTTGACCTCTTATCCCAAGAACCGAAGAAGTGCACACAAATAGCCAAGCAGCAAGGGATTTTATTTAAAAGCCAAGGCTAAAATACAGAGAACACCTCAGGCTTCAGTGTACCTGAGCAAAATTTGCCTATGCACCCTGAGTTATTGCTCACAGCTTCCCTTTTCTGGACCCAGGAAGTGGAGAAATTGATAATCAGGGAGTGCAATGGTTTTCTGTTTTGATTGATAGACATGGGTCATATAAGCCATTCACAGTTCATGTCCTTTCCCATGATGCATTAGATTTTAATCATTCCCATGCCCAATCCTTTCCATGTGTAAGATAGCAAATGCTTTTTCACTCAGAAGACAAAGTTGAACTCACTGTGCATACACCCCAAGTCAGGTCAGGATAGACTGAGTAGCTGCCTCTATTTCCAGGATATGTTCCAGACTGTTTTGTTGTAAAGAGGAGTTGTCAGGGAGCTATTGGTAATTATTAGGGCAAAGAGACTGGTGCATCTCTTTTGTGAGAGGTGGGGGGGGTGTTGTTTGCCACAGGTGGGAGTCCTGGCTTGCAAAGCTGTCCCTTATTCTTGCCTCATGCAAAGGGGTCAAATGATGTTGCTTATGAACATATCTTCTCAGCAGAAAATGTAATGTTTTGATTTGTTCAGTTTTATTTTTATGCACATTAGTGTTTTGTCATGGGTATGGGGTCCCTTGGAACTGGAATTACATACAGTTGTGAGCTGCCTGTGGGTGCTGGGAATTGAACCTGGGTCTTCTGGAAGAACAGTCAGTGCTATTAACCCCTGAGCCATCTCTCTAGCCCCAAGGTTAATGTTCTTTGATAAGACATAAAAATTCTAACACTACATCTAGGATTGAAGACATAACTTACTTAGATGCTATAACTATAGAAACAAGATGTAGCTATAGGTAACAGATATAAAAGAAGTAAGATTGTACAGATTGAAATGTGGTATACCTTTAAAGATGACTCCTGTCCAGGTCCCCTTCAACTGACTTAATGTGTTTATAAGGGTTGTCGGGTCAAGTTACACACAACAGCAGAGTAAAAAAATAACTGTAACATTTATTGTTAAAAATAACTGTAAAATATCTGTAACAAGGCAATTTTGTATAATGTAAAAAATTTGATGGGCACAGAACAGTTCAGACTTCTTCACCTCCAATTTCTGTGTCTGGACATTGTTTGTCACTGGTTTCCAATCAAGTATCCTTTCATTCTCCATGAGAACGGTTTCTAGCACTGGGAGCACCATGCCCCGTGTGAGATCTATATAGGGACAAGATAGGGAAATTCTGAGTGTGGTAAGAGAAGCTATGAGCAGGAAAGAGAGCCATTAATAAACTCTTGACAAAAACATCCATAGAGTGCTCATATGTCTAAATAAATCCGTGAAGATAAAAGCACAACATTGGGGAAAATACCCACAATTTCTAAGTACGTGTGCATAACAAGAAAGGTTTTTAGTATTCTTACATATCATTATAAAGAAATGAAATGTTTTGTTGGGAGAAAAGCTGAAAGAGATGATCAGATAAGCAGTTTTCTAAAGGTTATTGGGATTTCTACATCCATAACTACAGCACCCTGGGTGCTGTTTAATTTGTGCTGTAGTAGTGGGTGCTCATCTTTAACTAGCAGCTATCAGCCGTTGTCCATGTAAAGAAGAGAGTGGTAAACATTTTGTACACACTGACTTGTGCATCCCTCATATGACAGGAGGTAGGGTTTCCATATCCCTCCTTTAAGATACTTAAGCCAGCTATGGTGGTGCATGATTTTAATCCAAGCACTCAGAATCAGAAGCAGGGCATCTGATTTTGAGGCCAGCCTGATCAATAAAGTGAGTGTCAAAAGCACTCCAGGGTTACATAGTAAAAAGCCTGTCACAAAAATCAGAGTAGGGGAGGGAGGATTTCTTTCTGTTCTAGTCCAAAGGCACATTCTTACCTATCTGCAAAAAAAGATATACACAGATTCGGGCGCAGGGCCCTGCGCGAGTACTGGATTTTTTCCCAGCCCAGCCCAGCTCCCCCTTCCAGCTGCGGGGTCCTAGGACCTCACAAAGCAGCAGGCTCCAGGGCTAAGGCTCTGGGGATCTGGGAGTGAGTTCAGGGAAGTAGGGGTTATTTGTGCCACGGTGCTACCTCGACCAAGCCTGCGCTTTTGTCTCTGTGATCCTGGAGCATCAGGGGGCCCTGATAGAGTCCCAGCAGAAACATCTGGAGGGGTAAGTCAGTCCCCACCCAGGGCCCGCCCAGGCTGGAAAGAGGTGCAGGGACACTCTATTCCTCTAAACTCTCTGGTCATTGGGGCGCAGGGCCCTGCCCGAGTACTGGATTTTTTCCCAGCCCAGCCCAGCTCCCCCTTCCAGCTGCGGGATCCTAGGACCTCACAAAGCAGCAGGCTCCAGGGCTAAGG
>JAQHUG010000117.1:4790313-4802258 GCA_028555095.1 Dicrostonyx torquatus | reverse complement strand
GAAAATGTACTGGTCATGTGGCTGACAATGGGTTAATATAAGTTATGGGAGATGGTAAGAAGAATAAGCTAATGGGCCAATCAGTGTATAACTTAATGTAGACTCTCTGTGTGATTTTCTTTGGGGCTTGCCGGCTGTGGGGTACTGGGCAGGACAGAAACCCCAATGAGCCAGCCCTCATGCTACAACAGCATACAGAAGAGAACCCCACATCAGTTGTGAGACATATGAGGGTGCTGGGAATTAAACCTGGCTCCTCTGTAAGAACAGCCAGGACTCTTAACAGCTATCACTCTTGCCCCAGGATATAATTTCTTTAAGTTAAACATATACCATAGACAAATTTTCAAGTAATTAAATATATATTACTTATTAATTCTGATGGACATACAGTATCTAATATATATTTTAACATAATTTCTTCTTACAAGTTAATTCATTTCTAGTTTCATTTTACTACTAATATTATGATGGAAATATTACAATTAAATTCTTCAGGTGTGAATGGTATCTTATTAGAGGAACCACTCAAAGCAAGCGTTCAAGCCATCAGAGTTTGAGGGGTTCTCTATATAACAAGAAATGTTTGAAACCAACAAAATAGGGCATGTAATCCTTTTATGAAAAATTATAAAATCCTTTAAAATTGCTTAAAACTCAAACTACAAAGAAATGCAGAAGTAAAATTTTCATTTAGAGTATTTCTTTTTATTCATTTTAATTGTCAAAATGATTATGAAATATATTTTGAAATATACATACTGAGTAGTAGCTAAATCAAGCTGATTAATGTATGTATCACCTCACATACAAGCCAGCATTGCTGTGACAGCAGGTATAATCTCTTTCCATAGTAAGTTCAAGTGCATAATACATTGCTATTATAGATAATAGCTACGACATTCAATAGAGCCCTCCAACATTTTCCTCTTATGTAAACAAAATTTCACATCCCCATCAACAACTATCTACACCGCTTTTTTGGGTTCAGTGTTTGTAGATTTCACAAGTAGTGACATCATGTAATGGTTTTCTTTCTATTTCTGTCTCATTTTACTTTTTAAATGTTCCAGAAAATATTTCAAGTTATTACAAATACCAGGCTTCCTTCTTTCACTTAACTAAATTCAGGAGTGATGGGGAACCTACACATGTGCACACATGTACATTTCAGCTTCTGTGGTGGTTTGAAAAAGAGATGTTCACCATAAACTCATATATTTGTATTCTTGGCATCAGCCAGTGATGCTGTTTGGGAAACTTACAGAACCTAAGATGAACCCTTGCTGGAGGAAGCTCATCACTAGGACCGTGGTTAAAGGGTTTAAAGTCTCATCCAACTTCCTCTTCTCTCTCCCTTGTTTCCAATGTGCAGGTAAAAACGTGACCACCCAGCTTCTTCCTCCCATCTTCATGCCCTTCCTGTCTATTGCCAGGCCTTCCTTTCCATAACGGATTCTATCCTTCTGGGACCATAAACCAAAGTTTACTCTTCTTTCCTTCAGTTGCTTTTGCTCAGCATTTTTCAGAGCACCAAAGTATATCTAGTATATTAGTTATTTTATGTATGATAGATATCTGATATTTGCATGTATGGATATATTTTACCTCTCTATGTACATGCTGTCTCTCTGTACTATATATTCCATTGGGTTTGCACATTATATTTTCCTTATCATTCATCCATGGATGGGTTCTTAGATGATTCCATATCTTGACAATTGTGACTAGTGCTGCCATGAACATCAGAACATAGCTATGTCTCTGACATCTTTTGGATTGTATTTATTAAACAAACTACTTGATCATAAAGTAGATTATTTTTAATTACTTGAGTCTTGCTATCCCCATGATTATCATACTAAATAATATCCTATAGACATTGTACAAGTTTCATTTTTCTACATTCTTTCAAATGCTTATTTTTATTTTTTATTAAATATTTATTAAATATTTTTTATCAAGTCTGAGATGATATTTTGTTGTGGTTTTAATTTACATTTCTTTGGATGATTAATGACAGTGCATATTTATTTTGCATATACCTTTGGCTATTTATATATCTTCTTCTGAGGTAGTTCTGCTCAGATCTTTTGTCCATTTTAAATTGGGTTATTTCTTTTCTAATTATTGAGCTGAGTCCTTTATTTATTTAAATTTTTTGGATAGTAACTCTGTAAGCATTTTCTCACATTCTCTATGTATGTTGACTCTTTCTTTCATTAGCTACTACTACTGCCATTCAGAAGTTTCTCATTTTATTGAACCTCATTTATTTATTTTTGCCCTTATCACCTGTACTTGAGTTTGTATTTGAATTTCTTTAAAATAATTGTCTAATATCACAAACTTTTAGTTCTATGTTTGGTTTTCATCAAGTACATGATGGTTTTACATCTTGTACATAAGTTTTTAGTCCATTTTAAGTTGAATTTTTTATGATGTATGAAGTGATGACCTAATTTCATTTTTCAGAATGTAGATATCACATCATTTATTTGAAAACTATTCTTTCTTCATCGCACATCCTTGGCATTGTTGTCAAACACCATTTGGCTATAAATATGAGGATTTTTTCTTGACTACCAATTCTGTCCCATTGAGTTGTCTGGCTTTGTGTCATCCCAGTACAATTTTGATGACTATAATTTTATAGCATATTTTAATATTAAGTACTGCGGTACCTCTGGTTTTCTATCTTCAATCAAACAAAATTAATTTAAAAATAATTTTAGTTAAGGAAGTAAAGTAAATCTAAAAAATTTAGGGAAGACATAGAAGATACAAATAAATGGAAAATATATTGGTGTTGTGGGTTGAAAAAATATTTTTGCTAACATCCATTCAAGTAAAATTCTCTGTGTATCCAATTAGATCTATTAAAATTTTATTAGGGCATTTTACCACAGCAGCAGGAAATGTCACTTAAAACACATACTAAAGACCATTATGGAAACCATAAAGTGTAGTGTGGAATTCTCTCTAGGAAATGAGGGCAAAGAAAGCCAGACAGCTGGTGAAAGTAAGAGTCTTCAGCTGGTATACACACCAGTGTTCATGTCTGATGCTGTTCACTGTGCTGTGTTCATATGAGGTACTGTCATCATGGAAATGGAGAAAAATCTCTGTACTAGTTTTTCAACATTTCTGTAAGCTTAAAATAAGGTCAGCATGAAGTTAAAACAAAAATAAAAGTATGTTAATTGGCATCCTTAGGTTATTTAGGATCTTATGGGAAAGTTGGGCCTGGTGGTACATACATACAATTTCAGCACTTGTTTCAGGCATGCCTAGCCTACACCAAGAGAAACTGTCTCAAAAAGAATAAAAATACTTGAACATTTCATTCATGGAGGTATTACTTGTTGAACATGTCATATATTCTCCACCTGTTCATTAACCATCTGTTAAGGGTCTCCATAATTCATTATGTGCCCCTGTGTGTGTGTGTGCACATGTGTGTGTGTGATCACTTCAGGGCATTCAATTTAACTAAAAACTTTGTATATTGACTATGACATTGAAGTATTTTGATTTTTTATAGAGTGTGTATGTGCAGTTGCACTATTTGTATGTATGTGTATGCACTCCCACATGTGTGTGCATATGTGTGCACCTGGGGAGGTCAGGGATCCATGTCAGATATCTTTCTCAGTCACTTGATCTCCATTTTTTGAGACAAGTTCTCTCATTGAACCTGGTTTGGTGATTTACTTAGACTGATTATCCCAGAAGCTCTCGGTAACCTCCCCACTGCTGGGATTACAGGCTTTCATTCATTGTCCTGCTTTTGATGACAAGGCTGGGGATCCAGACTCAGGTCCTAATACTGAGCTGGCCTTGAGTGCTGAGCTAAGCTGTCCTTTTTGCTAGATGCTTTTCTAGATGTATGAAATCTATGTACCCCATTTCAGGCACAAAAGTGGAGTCTCCTTTACAGACACAGTAAGGAAAAGCAACATATCACTTTTGGACCAAAAGTGTCTAGAAAAATACACACCTATTCTGAAAGTTCTTCATGATTGTGAGAGCTGGAATCTTGCAGGTCCACATCCAGATTATCTTGGGTTATTTCTAGTCTGTTTACTAGCCATCCATTGGCCACCTCTGTGTCTTGTCTAACATCCTTCTATCAGGCAAAGCATTTTGGATTGTACTATTATCAAACCATCAACCCTAAAAAAATAATCTGTAACATTTGAAATAACATTAATGGATAACATCTAGAACAGAGTTAACCCTTTAATCCATGATCCAATATCCCTGTCTTCGTCATTGTTCATGACAGTGAAGAGACACCATGACCACGGCAATGCTTGAAAGTAAGAACATTAAATTGAGCCTGACTTACAGGTTCAGAGGTTTAGTCCATTATTATCATGGTAGGAAGCATGGCAGCACACAGAAGGAGCTGAGAGTTCTAGATCTGGATTGGAAGGCTGCAGGAAGAGAGAGACACTGGGACAGGCTTCAGTTTCTGAAAGCTCAAAACCCATCCCCTTTGTCACCTTTCCTCCAACACAGCTTCCTCAACAAGTCACAACTTTTAATAATGTCACTCATTATAGTCCTATGTGGGCGTTTTCATTCAAACCGCCATGATCCCTGCTAATGTATCTGAAATATGCCTTGATTCATAGGCTTCTTTTGTTCTATAAGAGCTTCATGAAACTGTTTCTGCACAGTAACATGCTTTGTGAGGCTACTGAATCCATGTTTCTGGGCTAAGGTTACTTATGGATGCCTCAAGAATAATCTATGTCTTATTCTCTTTGAGAGGAAAGCTATATTGTACACACAGTTCTAGCATCAACGTGGTATTTCAAGAACGAGTCAGTTTCACCAGAGCACTCAATAACAGGTACTGGCATTGGCCATCGTGACCAACTCCTCAGATGGGTACCAGGGTTCCCTGGGACTCAGCTCTCCTTTTGATTTGCTCAATGGTTCATTGGTTTATTCTGAACTGATAGCTCAACTAACCCATTGTTTTGTTTTCATAAAACGTAAATATGACATCAGGTTTTTTTGCCTGTCTTCAGAACACCAATCAAAGCATTCATTTATTCACTGAATGTCCATCTTTAACTTCTACCACATCTACAATATCTAGGTCTGCACTTTTCTATGACACCTATTGTTTATTGAAAACTGGTTCTTTGAGTTAAAAACTCTATGAGTGACTAATAATAAAAAATCCAAAGGTAAGAACTTGTCCCCACTAGCCCAAGAGGATGAACTCGTTGGGATTACACCCTAGGATGCTCAACAATCCCATAAGGAAGGCTGACCATGTATTCCACCCCAGGTTGGAAGCAATTTTACTGGCTTAACCTGATGACACCTACAGAGTGATAACCCACTGTTTTGAATTCCCCCACATTTTTGTAAACATTCACACTAAACCCAAGACAGTTGGAGGTACTAAATTGAGGTGAAGCCTGAGGGAGTGTGTGAGCCTGATGCTACACACAAAAGCTATTGGCCACACAGGAAAAGTTTAGATCTTCAGGAGAGAATGGGGAACAAACGTTCAAGGGGGCCATGTTTTGGAGGAGAAAAGAAAAATTCCACTTGGCACTGGCTGATTTTGTTTGGTAATTAGAATGACCGGCACTGCATAACTTCCCAATCGTTTCCAGACATTCGTTTTGAAGACAGTCCCTTTATCCAGCCCCAAGGACATGTTTGGTTTCCTCGAGTGAATTATCTACAAATAGTTCGATACAGAAGTATCCATAACAACAATCATACGAGAAGGAATTACATACAGGTAAGAATTTGCCAGCATTGCACGGGCAAGCTCACATTTATCTCCAAACCCATGATCACAGAAGATGATTATTTTCTCTGAATCTTTAACTCTTTCTGGATCTATGTAAAAGGCAGGAAGATTTCAAAATGCACTTTGTGCACTAGAAATGATGGCTTGGTGATTAGGAGCACTCACTGTTCTTCCTAAGGACAGAAGTTTGGTTCCCAGAATCCACATTATATGACTCGCATGTACCTGAAACTCCACCTCCTGAAGATCCAAGGGTCCAGTGCCCTCTACTGGCCTTTGTATCTGCACTCATTTACACACACACACACACACACAAAAAAAAAAACCAACTAATAAGGGATTCAGATTTTTTTTCCCACTGCAGTAGCTATTCCAAAAACCATATATTCTAAGGTACATTTTTCTGAAACCCCCAAGGTCACCAGTACCCACTGGCAGGAGCTGAGCATGCAGCTCTCATTTTTTGCCTTTCCCTGATCATGAAAGGACTGAAGGGTGAAGGGAGATCATTCATGCCAAAGAGCTGCACCTTCTCATTCCCATTGATTGCAAATCCCATCTCAAAAAAAAAGCAAAATCACAAGCCCAAGCCAGCTACCAAACACCTTGTCTCCATCAACACTTCTGGTGGAATCAGCTGCTTTCTGATTTCAATTAACTCTTTCCAAAAAGAAATTATATGTCAGCAAAAGTGGAAGAAAAAAAGAGAAGCATGTTTATTTGGCAACCAGGAGACTTTTCGTTGGCCAAATAATATGTGAATGAAATAAGCATTTAAGAGCTTACAGTTTCTTTGTCAATAGAAGCCTAATAAATTAAACTTGGGAATGTTTCCTGCTCTCCCCACAGGAGTCCATCAATCACCTATTTGCTTCATCTCTCACCACCCATCTGAAATAAAGGAGGACAGCTGGCAAGCTCTGGGGGCTTCATTAAAGCAAGCCATATTATTTGTGAAGAGACAGACTTCTTGCTACAGGAAATTGAAAGTGCTAGTTTAGGTTTGTAAATGTGCAAAAGGAAAGGAATTTTTAAAAAAAGAAAGAAATTTGGTTAAAACAGAAAACCTCTGCCATCTTCAAAGTTGGTGTTTGCTGGCATCATACCCAAGGCTTAGAACAAAAGCCCTAAAGACATGGAAATGAGAAAGCTGAATTAAATATCATCCTCCTGCTGCACTCTTTGGTTTGAGAGGCATGTAGTGCCACTTAGGTAGAGCAAAGGATGCTCTCTGAAGACAAAAATCAAAAATCTTTGGCTAGGTGAAGCTCGTAGCAAATCACAAAACTGTTTCTCACAGACATAGAATAGTTCTATAAACTAAAGAGAAAACATATCATAACACCATAGTGGCTCACTAGGATGTTAGAATCCAGCATCCACAGTTCCTAGTTTGACCCTTCAGGCAACACTGTAAGCTGACTATGGGATACAGACAGTAACTGGCAATGCATTGTTGCATGGTTATGATGATGGAAGGAGGACAGTCATGGATAAGATGGGAGTCAGTTCACGTTTGGATTCTCCTTGCATCTGAGAGCATGTTACTTTATTTTCTTCTTTCATAAGACAGAGAAAAGTGACTACACCCATTTTGCTATGACTTTCATATCAAATTGTCCACCACTGGTTGCCTTAAACAATAGAAGATATCTCAGTACTCTGAATCCTAAAATTCAAGATCAAAGAGTCAGCATGATTGGTTCCTCTGAAGACCTTGAGGAACAATGTCTTCCACACTTCCTTTTGTGTGTGTGTGTGTGTGTGTGTGTGTGTGTGTGTGTGTGTGTGTGGTTTGCTTATCTGCCACTTGACCCTAATTTTGGCCTTTACCTTCCTTGGTGGTCGCTCTGTGTACATGCCTGTGCTCACAATTTTTTGATATACCGACATCAGCTATATTGAATGAAAAGCCTACTCTTTTTCAAATATGACCTCAGCTTTACTAGTTATATCAGCAATGACCCTATCTTCAAATAAGTCAACACTTAAAGCTACTGAAAGTACATATTTCAGGGCATGAATTTTGGAAGGACAGAATCAAATCATACTCAAACAACCAGCCCCTGAAGGTCGCTATTAGAATGGAAGGGAGCTTGTTGATGGAAACAAACAAACAAAAAACAAAACCAAGCGAGATACATAACAAGCACTGTTTATATGATCCTTCAGTTCCAAATGGCTCTCCAGATGGATCCTTAATTGTGAAATATAGTTAGAACCTCATACTCTGCCATCTCAAGCCCATCTTTTGCCTGGCCATCAGAGTCTGCTTCTAAGTTCCAACACAGTCATGCTTTCTGCCTCCTGACAGTTCCTCCATGGCTACCCATCCATGGTGTAGAAATCCCCACCTTCCCCGTGTAGGTTTCACTTTTACCTGCGTCTCCAGGCTGCTCCCTCTTCTCCTCAGAGCCTCCACTCTGGCCCAGCTGAGCCAGGCAGTGTTTTCTCCTTTCTCCTCTACTACTTGGTGATCTACCTCATTTGCCTTTTAGAGTCTGGAATGCAGTTTGCTCAAGGTCCACCTGTGTGATATGCCCTCCTCTTTTATGGGTAAGTTCAAAACAATCTCAGTGACGTCATCTATTGTAGTAATAAGGAGGCGTGGACTGTGTTCCCAGTGCCCGGCTCCCAACCGCCTCATAGCTAGCTTACCACACAGAAATTGTATTAATTAAATTACTGCCTGGCCCATTAGTTTTAACCTCTTATACATATTAGTTTAACCCATATCTAGTAATCTGTGTATCACCACGTGGTCGTGGCTTACCGGGAAGATTCTAATAAAAGTCCATCTTGGGCTGGAGAAACATGGCTATGTTCCAGTGCCTTCTCTCTCACAGCCTTCCGTTCTATCTACTCCACCCACCTAAGGGCTGCCCTATCAAAAGGTCGAGGCAGTTTCTTTATTCAACCAATGAAAGCAACAGAAATACAGAAAGACCCTCCTACACCATCTATGACAGCAGCCTGCAAAGTTGGCTGTTTTCCTTTTATGTGCTTCACTGAGTCGATTATGCCATGATTCTTGTGGGATGCCTGTGCTGTGTCCCCTTATTTCACTTAGCTCAAAGAAGCTTCCCCTTTCTTTTTCAGAAAGTTGCCCTGCAGACAGTGCCTTATTTCACTATTTTATCTCGTCAGAGTTTTTCTCAGCATAACCCTTGACTCCCCTTAATATAAATCAGCATATTTCTAGAGTAAGCACTTGTGAAAATAAGGACATTGTAATTTTTCTTCTTTATACTTAATTTCCAGTCCTAGCACATTTTAGTAAAAGTAACACAAATTTTAGTCATGACTAATAATAAGTATTTATTAAATAAAGATACCCTTTGACTTTTCTATTAAACTAAACATTTAATTAAATGCAAAGCACAACAATACAATCACAATCACCAGTCCATATTGAATTTCTTTTATATATTAATTTTCCCTTATAATAGCTGGCCATGAAAACTCAGATTAGCAAGAAGATGAGTGTGGGAGGGTCCACCTGTATTTCTGTGCTTTGATTTGTTAAATAAAGAGCTGCCTGGCTTATAGACAGTTCAGCCCTTAGGTGGGCGGAGTAGACAGAACGGAAGTTCTGGGAGGAGAAGAAAGGAAGTGGGCCAGACGCCATGAGCCACCGTCGCAGATGGATGCAGGTTAGACCTTTCCGGTACGTCACCACGTGGTGACTTACAGACTTTTATAATGGGTTAGTTTAATTATGAGAGCTAGCCAAGAAAATGCTAGTGATAATAAGCCAGGCAGAGTTTAAATGAATCCAGTTTGTCATGTGGTTATTTCAGGTGCAGGCGGCCAGTAGCTGAGCGGGCCAGGGGCTGGGGGCTTGGGAGCCAGGCATCTGGGGAACACAACATGCACCTCTCTTCTCCCCCTAAATACAACAGATGAGAGAATTTTTTTATAAAAAAAAAAGGCACAGTCACATCCATTGTTTTTTCCAGATGAGTCTATGCCCTCATCACCATGCCTTTATTAGACTGGGCTGAATGTATTTTTTTCACTTATCAACAAAGATCGTGGGAGTTCAAGATACTTTCAAGTAAGACATTAAGCATACCCCTTCTGTTTCATTGTTTATAACCAATTCCAGTGTTGATGACCTTCTGAAGACAATAGTCTTTTACCTACTGGTTTCTCAACATGAAGAGCCTGGTGCTTCCAAATGGTTGCTTTACCCTTGCCTTCAAACGGATGTCTTCTATATTCCCTGACAGAAGAATATCCCGCTAGTGATCAGGACCACAAACCCCACAGAGTCTAAGCTAGACTCAAATTCCATAAACTCATTTATCAATTGGTGCTAGTAGAGGTTATTGTTGCTTCCCTGCTTTGGTTCTCATATAGTTTACCTGTTGGGGATATACAGAATTATATACTGGCTACTTATTAGTGTATGCCTTCTGTACATCTGGAAGGCTGATGTCCCATTCTTGTTAGGCTATGTCACCCAGCTTTTCTCCAAGGTTTCTGTAACACTATTGGTCTGACAGGTTTTGATTCTGTAGAATATAGTAAGAACACTCACTTACCCACTCTTTCACTGTACAGATGACCATGTCGTTATGGGTGATGACATGCTAATGCATCAGTCACTCTCTAGTTTTCCAATACTTACATTCTGCTGACAAGAAAGGTAAGCCTGCATAAGAACTGTAGATTAATTCCTTCCAAGAACTTCCCAGAGTAGAAGATGTTAATAGACTCAGTGTCATACCGAGTAAGTGGTTGGTATTAAATGTTAATGCTATTACTGAATGAAGGTGGAAGGTCAAGCCACAAGTCACTGGTTGGCTGGATTCTGGTCAGAGTGGCTAGAACACTGATATGAATTAGGATAACGTATTGATGGATCCATGCATGAACTTCTTTCCATATTCCAGAAATCTAAGCACTATTGTTTGAATGCTGGCCTCTAATGAGCATAGACAATGTCAACTGCCCTATTCTGTCCTACCTGCTTGGGTTGTTTCTATAGAGAGGATTCTCTTCAGAGGCTACATGGAATAAATACAAGGATCTTTAACTTCCTTAGATTTCCATGTATCCACCCCCAGTTCTGTAACCAGGATCTTCTTAATTCTGATGCTCTGATCATTCCAAAGCTAAGCCTTTTATTATCTGTGATTCTTTATGTTTTCCCATTTGCCGAGGATGAAGGGACTATAAGAGGAAGGAATAACTTATGAAGGAGCAAGAGAGAGCGTTTGAAACACTGATCATTTTTAAGAGACCACTTGAACAATCAGAATGCCTGGAAGATTAAGAACTGCATATTCCTGCATAATTCATCTTTTGAAAGACTCAAAAGATGATTTTATCTTCTTTTTAGCACTTTATTTTACATTTTAAATATTCAGCAAACACACAATGCTGATATTTCTTCATTCAAACATGAATTGTTTGACAACTTATAAATCTTTTCCAAAAATTCCAGCAAATTAAAGACAAGCAGATAAGAAATGGTTTCCAGAGTGAGATAGACAGCTCCAAGCAGATGTGAAGGAATTCTAGAAAGAACTGATGCTTTGTTTTCTGTGAGGTGCTAAGTCAGAGAGGAGATAGACAAGAGCGGTCGACAGATGTGCCAGCCTTTCAGTAACGTAGGACACATCTTTTCCCTCCCTATCCGGCTCACATTTTACAAGAAGCAGGACACAATATCTTGCCACATTCTTCCCCAATACAAGCATCCTGAGCAGCAGAGAATTTTCTCTAGGATGGTTCTCCTGGCATTTTTCAGCCTTCTTTGCCAGTGCAAATCAGAGACACACCTTATAAACCAGTGTTTAAAAGCAACTACTCAATACAGCAAGAATAAATCTTTAATTCCCTGTTGGTCATTTATTATCAAACATTCATGATAACCTTTGGTTGAAGGCTTCACAAAAGACAGCACATGTATGAATCCAAATTTAATGGCATATTTATAGTAATATAAGAAGTACAAATGGAATTAAAGTAGCAAATATCAGAGGCACTTGTCCCAGCCTGGGGGGCATGGGAGGGATAGTGAACAAAGATGGACCCACAAAGCTGAAATTCAATCTGACATTGAATGTCATGACCTCTCTGATACTGAGATAAAATAGCATGACCAAAGTGATTTAAGAAAGAACTTGCTTTAGCTTGCATTCATGGGAAA
>JAQHUG010000117.1:4777813-4787813 GCA_028555095.1 Dicrostonyx torquatus | reverse complement strand
GTGTGTCCAGGGTGATTTAAGGATAGTAATTGCCTTTCAGTCTGTAATCCCCCTGCTAAATTCAAAGCATATGCTTCAGTTCTAATTTTTTAATATCCACTCTACGTGTTTGCTGAGCACGAAGTTTGACTCTGCTCAACTTTCCCCAACTGAAAACTCTCTCAGTTGAGCCATCAGTGAAAAACAGATTAAGACATAGATTGCAAATGAATGCTTGGCACCCTTTTCTGAGAGGAGGTGAAGAGAACACCGCACCCTGGGTTTGTGTTCACAAGACTTGCTGTCATCAACATAATCCTTATCCTCAACATTTATTTAATAGCGCTAAAAGTATGCTGGACTGTGAAATGTGGCCAAGCCACACCATGGACATCTCAGGGTCACATCCTTTCCTGGAATATAGTTACTTCTTTTTTTGCAAATAAATTACCTACACAGCTATAGATTAACTGTACCTTCCAGAAGAAAATCCCACATCATTACTGAATTGCAATTTCTTATTCCCAAGTCTGAAATTTCCATTCTGTCAGAATCACTCAAGTTACCCACAGTTTCAAAAGACCAAAATCATTTTACTGTAACTCTGTTTTTTTTTTTCCAATACTAGGCCAAGGATAAATGTGGTTACATTGATTTCTCACAAACGAACCTGAAACCCTTGATTTGAAATGAGAAAACCATTGTGTGCAATTATTTTCAGTCTGAGAATGTTTAATTGGATCTGTGTGTGTGTGTCTGTCTGTCTCTGTGTGTCTGTCTGTCTGTAGTGTGCAGTGTGTGAAGAAAGTGGGTGCTGTGTTACTCCCTAATTTTATTTTTTGGAGACATGGTTTCTCAGCCTGGAGCTCACTGTTTTATCTGCTCAGCAAGCCCCAAGGATCCACCTGTCTCCCTCATCCCCCAGTTCTGTGGTTAGAGACGGGTGCTATTACACCAGATTTTTTTCTTTTATAACATAGATGCTAGGGAACTCAAATTGGCCCTCTACAGACAACTTACTTTTGAGTCGTATCCCCGGCCCAGTTTAATTGGCTTTAAAGAAATATTGTCAGCTCATTTGTGAGAAATGAATCTAGAAATAACTCTTTCGTTTCCAATACTATAAAAAGATAGAAGCTTGAGTGGGAAGAACACCTCCCTTCTTTATTAACTACACTCATTCCACTCTTGTGCTTCCAATTAGAGTTAGAAGTGACCAATTCCTTGTTAGCCCTGTATCTAAGGACCCAGGGCAATCAGTGGATAAGCAGGTTGGACTGGTGGTAACCCAAACTTCAGGTCCATGTGCTCTTCAGAAGGCAGTGTGTTATCAGCCACAGGATTCTACCCTGTAGAGCTTTTGGCTTAGAACATAATTGTTACACATTTGTCAACAGATACAATGAAGATATCACACAAAGAGACAAATGAGCCTGTGCCTCTTGCAGCATTCACAAGCTCATAGTGTGGGCGACTGTCTGCACTCCTTCCCAGCTTCCTATCTCTTTAAGGGCCCCCAGAGCCTGACCACCAGATTTACACCCCAAATCCCTTGCCATCCTTGCTGCTTGGGTCAGCCATGGGAAGACTCTGACAGGAGCCTACTGGGAGCAAGAGAAGTTTGGGTCTTCCTGGTCCTGACCTGTTGCTGCCACACTGGGGCAAGGTTGTTAGAGTTCCTCTTTCACCTCCCAGTTTTGTGTTTCCGGGAGGCAGCAACTCCTGTCAGACAGCCCTCATTTACACCTCCTCCGCTTTCTGAAATTTTCCCTCTCTGTGTGTTGCAGGTGAGATTGTGCCAGGGGCCTTTATGTCTTGTTTCTTCAGTCTCAAAAATCCTGTTATGACATTGAGTTCAGTCCAACTGGGACCAGCACTGGTCCCCTGCCATCAACCAAGTCCCCCTCCTTTTCCTACGCCTCCTCAGAATACAGTGTTGTACCACTCCCTGGAAACGAACAGAGTTTAGGCGCTTGTAGATTCAGAAGCTAGTAAGAACTCCCTCAGGTGTAGGAAAACAGTAGGTCAACCACAGTAAGCAGGCAATTCATTAATTGCTGAAGCAAGGTAACACGATACTACTTTAATACTATTTACTCGTTTTAACCATAGACATGAGAGATAAAGTTCATTTGTCTGTCTATACCAGCATTTCTTGGAGCAACATATGATTTTTATTTTCAATTATTAGTTTAAGAAATGTACACGTCATTGAGCATAAAGTTACAAACCTGAGCGAGTATGGATGTTCTGAATTAAATGAATATGACAGGGAAGTATTGACCATCCCGAGTTTCTGCTCTGGAAGATAACCAGAGAGCAGTGCTGAGGAAGATTCATAGTGATCTTACAGAGGGAGTCAAAGGATCAGGCAGCATGAGAGTGGGATATAAAATTTGAAATTGATGTTTGAGACACAGAAAATCTGAGTACAGGTCTGACTCATAATAGCTATGCCACTTTGGGTAAATTAAGGAGATCAGCAAGAGGCTTCAATGACGTAATGCTGCTTTCTTATGTCTGAATGTGAATTTCTCCCCTCCGTTCAACCACTTGTTCAAAACTATTGGGATTCCCAATTCTGCATCCAAATTACTGCAACACAAGTTCTATATCTTGAAATAGATAAATGAATAATAAACTTTTACTTTCTATAATACACTAAATACCAAATTCCTTGATTATTTATTTATTGAATAGGCTGAAATTGCCTCAAAGTATAGTCCCCAAACTCACCTAAGCATAAAAGATATAAATTTATAAATTCAACATTTACTTTCAATAAGCCTACATATAGACTTCTCATATTAATTTACAATGCAATGTTTCCTCTACAAAAATATCCTCTAGTCTTCATGTTTCTGGTGTCTTCTTTTCTTCGAAAATAGCTGAAGCAGAATTGAGGTTGATGAAGTATTTTAACCTAGACATAAATAAGAGGGTTGGGAGATGTAGACACACCCAGGAGAAAGGCAAGGCACCTATGAGAATAGGCAAAGATTTCTCCAGGAAGGCATACAGAGACTAAGGCATACATCAAGTGTGAATATGGGCTCCCAAAGGGGGAGTTGTTTGAAGACACTCTATACAATCCAGTAGTCCTTGAGGCTCTAGAGCCATGTCCTTGGGTAAGAGCACTTGCTGATCTTTTAGAGCAGCCAAGTTGAGTTCTCAGCACCCACATCAGGCATCTCACAACTACCTCTAAGTCCAGGACATCTGACATTGTCCTCTGGCCTCTGCAGAAACTCTCACCGTTGTGTGTGTCTACCTACAGTCAGATGAACGATACAAAATCCAACCTTAAAAAAATGAAACGAAAGTATCACAATTGCTGATTTTTCTTGGTGGAATGAAGAGCCCAAAATTTCTCTATATGTCTAAATAGCACTATGCCAGACTTGCAAAATGCTTCAAGATTGTTGGCTATGACCTGGTCCAGGTCTTTGATGTCTTGCCCTAATGACAGTTAGCTCTAATAAAGATCCTGAGGAAGGATCTTGGGACATGTCTCTGTTGACTATGCTTTGTCTTGACAGGATAAACTTGGCCCATGAACATACTCACGAATGATGGGGTTTAATGTCTTAAATATTTTATTGAGTCAATATGAAATACAGTAGGGCATCATTTTAACTGGGAAAGTTTAATATTTTGCATTTTATACCAGGTCAGTCCCTACTGAATCCAGATTGGTAGGTAGATTACTCCATAGAAAACTGTTGTGGGTTCACTTGGGTATTAGTAGAGAAATTGGGAGCAAGTATACTTGCTAGTGGCAATTATATGAGTAGATTTATGGACTTAGTCCGTACTTTAAATATAGTACAAACAAAAACTGAATAAATACAGATATATATAGTACTGTCCTATTTGCAGTCTTATGACATTTGTCACTCAAGTAAATCATGCTCAAAACTTACTCCATGAAATTATAATACATGGAAGGAGAGGTCATACTTGGGTCAGTAGCTCACAGATCAAGAATTGTTACTGTGCCCTGATCATGCTCCTAGGCCCTTAGGCTAACTAAAATTGCTGTTGATTCCTTGGGTGAGAGACCAGATACAGTCTCAACAGAAAAAAATACATATCTTTGCAGTTTCCTGAATTCTTACAGAACTCTCCATTGTCCTCATCCTGCAAAATGTGTCCCATTTTTTATGTCTCTCCCTATCTCTCACTGTGTGATCAGTTACTGGCCCTGTATTCTAATTGGTAAAAAGTTCTTTAAAATGTGTATTATCTTTTTGCAGATGAAAATTATGCTCTAAGAAGACTGTTCCATTATTAAGAGGTGAGAATTTAGAATAACATTCTGAGAACTGTCAAGAATGACATTCCAGAACATTCAAGAATACACACCAGCTGCCAGCATGATTATAATGCATGTAACACATTGCTAAAACAAAATAATTTAAAGTTAATATTTGTTAAGGTTTTGTATATTCTTATAACTTCTGGCTTTTTTTTCTTTTTCTTTTTCTTTTTCTTTTTTTTTAGTTTTTCAAGACCAGGGTTTCTCTGTAGCTTTGCATCCTGTCCTGAAACTCACTCTGTAGACCAGGCTGGCCTCGAACTCACAGAGATCTGCCTGTCCCTGCCTCCTGAACACTTGGATTAAAGGTGTGCTCATCACCACCCGGTTTAATTTTATTATTTTGGTTTTTTTCTTATGGTTGCGAGTATTTTGCTTGCATGTATGTCTGTATGCTATGTGTGTGCCTGATGCCCTCAGAGCCTAGACAGTACCTCCACTTTCCTGGAACTCTAGTTCCAGATAGATGCGAGCCATCATGTGGGTGCTGGGAATAGACAGGGCCTTCTAGAAATGCAGTCACTGCTCTTAACTGATGAGACATCCCTCCAGCCCATCTTCTGACATTTTTGACAATGGCTCTTCCCAAGGAATTCTTCAACTCCATCTTGTTTCTTTTACCTGTATTATTTGAGGTTCTCTAATTGTATTTTTCCATCTACTATGGAAATTAGTAAAATTGTAAAATACAGGATGAGGATGTTAGAAAAGGAGAAATAGGGTTTTCTATTGCTCACTTTGTGGCTTTATATGCCAAAATGGTAATTGCACCTTACCATCACCCGTCCGCCCGCCAGGCAGAGGGTCTAATTAAACATGTTGATTTGTGCCTACATAAATGGACCCCCAGGGAAATACTAATTCCAATGATATCTATACTCTAAATTAGTTATTAATCAAGAATAATTAAAGATAGAAAATTATTTTCCAATCTCTTATAAAAGTGCTAGTAAGCCATCATGGAAGATGAACCTCACCATCTCAGGATTGTCCCTTTATGTCCCCGTTCCATCCATGCCCTCATTCCTCTTATTCTACTGATTAATTCCCTCCTTCGAAGTCCAGGGAAAGACTGGGAGAATTCCCAGATAGAGCCGTACATGGGCACTGCTTCTGGCCAGCCTCTGATGGCATCGGCCTGATACTGAGCTTCCAATTCTATCTGCGCATCCCTGTTTTCACCTTCTAACACTTCCCTGCTCTTCTTGGTTTCTTCCTGACAGGGCTGTGTGATTTCACACCTCACTTAGCACCCTCACACAGAACTGATGCGTGTGTAAACGCTCATCTCTTCAAGTAGATTAATAAAAGACTGTGAGAAAAGTTATTTGTTTTTAATATATCTCTGTGTGAAATTAAACTTGCATTACCATATGTTGCTGTAAAAGTAACTCTGGACTTTTTCGAAGATGCTACATCATTCACCGTCATTGGAAACTGATCCTCGGAGGCATGATAAGCATTAGACTTTCCAGGGCAGCGATCACACATGAGACACAGAACCTCAGAGCTGGGGTCTGCTCTAGGAAGAGGAGCTGACACTTCAGGGGAGTTGTTTTAATCTAGGAGGTGTTTTTCACCCTGTGGATTGTGACTCCTTTGGAGTCAAGTGACCGTTTCACCACCATTCCCTAAGAGTTACCCAAGACCATCAGAAAACACAGGTGTTCGCATCCAATTCCTAGCAGTAGCAACCTGACAGGAAGGAGCAATGGAAGTGACTTTGTGGGTGAGGTCACTACAACATGAGCAACTTATTAAAGGATGAAAAACTGTATTAAAGGATGAAGGTTTTTGAGATCCCAGGAAAAAGCCACCGAGAACCTCATAACGCAAAAACTAATTAACCCAAGGTGGTATAAAGTGTGTGAACCCCACACAAAAATTGCTTTGTAGCTTTTTAAGAGTCTTTAATCATTTGGGGTTGAAGATTTTGAGAAATGTGTAACGACTAGTGGTAGAGAAAGAATGAATTCAAATTTAAGTCATTCCATATCGTACAAAGAGAGTTTATGTAGTAAGCAAAGAACATATTGTATGTATTGGGAGTGAAGACCCAGCAGTGAAAAATGAGAGGAAATAGACGTGGGAAAAGGGAGGAGCTGTAAGGGTACAGTGACAGACGAGGGCAGAAGGCAGGGAGGCTGAGGACTGGCAGGAAGAACTCGAACAGTTTCTCGTGGGGATGGAGCTGAGAGTAAACACAGAGCTTCTTAATGGTCTGGAAGGAACAGGCAAGATACTGGCTCAAGGTTTAAAGCACTGTACAGTAGACCTCAAGGGTAGGGCTGAACGTTGTAATCGGAAGACTAATCTCCAACCATGGATCAGTGACCCCATGATGTTCTGTCCAGGAGGATGGGTAAACCTGTGAGTAATGACAAAGGGGACTGGTTTGGGAACAGAGAGGTTGCCCAGGTGATTGGCATGACCACTTTCTTCTAGCTGTCATCTTAGGGCGTTTAGATGAGTGAGATGTGTAACCGGCGCTAAGTAAGTTAGTTTGCGATTATTTGAAGATTGTTTTCTTTCTCTTGCTATATGTAAGTAACCTGGAATTTCTAGAGGTGCTTACTTATTGGACACCAAACTTCCTGTCTTCCTCTCCTTTCCTGGTAAATTTTTTGTGCCAACTTGAAGGGTCCTTGGAATGTGAACCAAACAGTAATTCTAGGTATGTTTGGGGTAGCATTTCCCAGAAAGATAAGCATTGCTAAGCATTTAAACTGGTAAACTGGGAAAGACAGTGTGGGGATGGGGATTCTCACTGTGCCTCATCCTATCAGCTGAAGGCCTGAACTGAGTACAAAGAGAGAGGCAGTATGAATGTGCACTCTGCCCGATGATCAAGTTGGAATAGAGGTCTTCCTTTGGTTCTCAGTACTTAACTCAGACCAGAACTCTATCATTGGTTCTCAGACCTCCCAATCAGACCACCAGTTACACTGAGTCTCTAGCTTGTGGGTGAGAGATTATAGGACTTCTTAGTCTCCACCATCATGCAAGATAATATCTTACGATAAATATCCATATACGTATGTATATAATGCATTCTATTATGCATATATACAACAGTGTATGTTATGCATGAATGACACCTGTATCCTATTTGTTCTTTTTCTCTCAAAACACATCTTCTGTGTTGTGTTTTATTTGCAAAGGTGTAGCGATACCTACCCTGGGAACTGTGAACAGAAATAGGGAAGGGCTCGGCAGAAAACATAGGATGCCCTAATAAGCTTGGACTGGGCCTTTGACACACTAACCAAATCCCAGAGACCTTTCTTTACCCTGTATCTCCATCCTCCCCTTCTCTATTACCCAGGCTAAGCACATGTCTGGTACTCAGTAAATAGTGAGGGGCAAATCGTTCTCACAAATGATAAAATTGTTCTATTTTTCCGTTTGCATGTGGGAACCCATTCACTGAATATAAGATGTGTGCCTGGGTTGCAAGAATTTAAATGTTCTTCGGAAGGTGCAGGTTTTCCTTTAAGTCCGTGTGCATTATGCTTCAGCTTTAATTCTGTCGTGTTGACCTAGAATTGCATGGCCCGGCCAGGCTGCTGCATACCGAGCATCTTCGAGGAATAAATGCCTGTCTGAGACTTCAAATAACACAGAGCCATCTCTATCTCTATTTCCTGGTGGATTATGTGACGACACATCATAAGCCTTCCATAAAGCCAGCTCCCCTCCAGTGGAGGAGATTCATCTGCCAGCGCTACTCTGAGCAAAGAACACATTCCTTCCCTAGAAATGTATGTTTAAATATTTAATAAAAGCATGAATTTGAAGAGCTTCAGTCAGCTGTAGAGAAAGAATCTGATGAGCAGGTAAAAAACAAATTTCATTTGAGAAGATCAGGTGAACTGGAAAAAAAATGGCTACAGTGGTGAATATAAGTCTATAGGAAACAAACACTTGAACTCTCCGCCCCCTGGCAAAAAAAAAAAACAAAAAACAAAAAACAACTTCACATGGAATACTTGTCCCATGCAAGAAAATGAACACAGTGTGGAATATTCAGGAGGTTCCAGTCTGAAGTAAAATCCAAGCTAGGACAGTGCCAACCACTGTCTATAGCCTCGCCTTATAAATCAGTCCTGCCCCTGGGGAAGACAGATGGCTTAGTAGCTAACACAGACATAACCGCAACCGAGCAGACTGAGGCCTGCCAGAAGCCAAGGAACAAGGGCGCCTCAGAGAAAAGATAAATTGAGCTCTCTTTAAACCCCACTGAAACCATTCCTCTGGCAGCTCCAGGTACAGCAGGGGGCACCAGCATCTTCCAGCACACAGGCTACCAGCTGTACAACCTTGGCAAGGCAGCCCGTAACCACAGCCATGTGATGCTGTGTCATTAACTCAAGCCTTCAAGCCCCAGGGCCCTCCAGACTGGTCGCAGGCATGGCTGGAGCTGCCCTTTGAAGGTGGAGAGCATCTACATTCCAATGTTGTGTCGGAGCAGGGGCTGTTAGTCAGCTTTCCTCAGCACAGAAAGTACCAGACGTCTTCCTGGCCGACTTATAAATAAATGATGTAGGCGGGGCACACAGGGTTGCTGCTCCCCAGGCTAAAGGCAGCACACGCTCTCTGTTTCCAGGAAAGGCAGAATGAAATAGCAGAGCCCTGAGAGAGACCGGAGCTCCTCAATGCCAGGAAGAACCTGTGGAGTCAGAGCAGTCCAGAGGACTAATCTCAGTGGTCACTTAAAGTGAACCTCTCATGGACAAGACATTCCTTCTTGTGCAGCTCGTTTTGATGAACTTGTCCTGTGCATGTATGACATGTTGTACACCAAGAAAATCTATGTTAGGATGGGTCTTGTAGGGGTATCCTTAAAGTTCAGCGCTTTTAGGGACAGCTTAGATCTCAGATGAGACTAAACAGTGCCTTCAGATAAATGGTAGATTAGCAAATCGTCCTTCCGAAGACATCTAGGAAGCAATCACATACAGGTAAGAGCAGACAGACACATTCTGACACTGCCATTCCTGGATCCAGATTTGAAACTTGTTAGTTTAGTCTTCATCCGATACCAGCCCAAGTTACTATAAGTTTCTTAGCCTTAGGTAGGAAGCTACTCACCATGATGAGAATGTTTCTCTCAGATGCAGTGGGGAAGAGCTTGATCCTGCCTTAACTTGATATGCCCTGCTTTGTTGATTCCCATGGCAGACCTTACCCCATTTGAATGGAGAGACCAGAGAAGAAGGAGTGGATGGGGTGAGGAAGGAAGGAGAGGAGAGAGGGGAAACTGTGGTTGGTATGTGAAATAAAATAAAAAAAGAAGCTTCAAGTTCTCTACAAATGACTTAATGAAGTGAGTATTCAGACAGAAAAACTTGTAAACAATGAGCAGCCTGTAACTACCGTAGCATGTCAGCTTATCAACCGTTGTGACATGATACATAGGATCCAACAGAGTGTGTCAAATCTCACATCTTTTATCATCTGATAGTTTATTGGATACTTGCACAGTACTTTGGATTGAAAGGCATGTGAGATATGGTCCCAGTCTTTAAGCAGTTTGTACTCTGAAGACACAACTTCCACGTGATACAGGAAGACACAGCTGCCACGTGATACATGAAGACACAGCTGCCCACATGATACACGAAGACACAGCTGCCCACATGATACACGAAGACACAGCTGCCCACATGATACACGAAGACACAGCTGCCATGTGATACACGA
>JAQHUG010000117.1:4756742-4777307 GCA_028555095.1 Dicrostonyx torquatus | reverse complement strand
GAAGACACAGCTGCCACGTGATACACAAAGACACAGCTGCCACGTGATACATGAAGACACAGCTGCCACATGATACATGATACATGAAGACACAGCTGCCACTTGATACATGAAAGACAATTGTAAAATGAAGAACATGCTCCTTAAGAAAGGCCTAAAGGGGAGATTGTTAGGAGGGAACAGCTCCATCATTTTCTTGAAGGCTATTATGTTAGACGCTGTGCTCTGTGTGTGTATGCTCTCCCTGAGTTCATATGCTCAAGTTCTAGCCCTCTAATGATGTCATTAGAAGTGGGGTCTGAGGAGAGTGATCAGGTCATTGGAGAGGAGCCTCACAAATGAGGCCAGCATCTTCACAAAGAGCTCTGAGACAGCACATTTGTTGCTACTGTGTGAGAACACTGGAAGAGTGGCAGTCAAAAGCCCCTAAGAAGGCCTTCTCTGGAACCACCCATGCTGGCACTTTGCCCTTGAACTTCTCAAGCCCGCAGAACTATGGAGAATAAATTACTATTGTGCAGATTCCGAACTTCTCCCAGAAACAATACTCTTCTGGAAGGTGTGGTTTGCGTCTACCCCTGATAACCATGATAACCCTGTACTGCTGTAATGGGAACAATGCTTGACAAAGTTCTGTGGCCACCTCTCCTCAAGACGCTCTCTGAAGTCAATTGGATTTATTCTCTGGACTCACCTAGGGTTTATCCTTTGGTGATAATTAAACAGAAAGTGTCCAGCTAAATTGAAAACAAGGAGCCTGTGATTTAGTAATACCCAGTATGTTTTGGGTCCAATTCCCTGCTTCCCTGAGGTCTCCTTGTGCCTTCAGGGTCAATAAAACTGCTAAAACTCAGAACAAAAAAGATAGGAGTTTGGAGAATATGTATGTTCACTTATTAATTTGAGGGACATATGAATGCTTTTTCTGCAGGTCCACACATAGTTCAATATGTTCAGATGCTCGCTAACTTATGAAGTTTGTTCTTAACAAACCCACAATAGATTGAAAATATCCTAAGTTGAAATGCATTTAATATGTTATAATATGCATAACCCAGCAAGCATCTTTACTTCACAAGACAGCCCCCCACAGCACATCAAGTGTGTACCCCTCATGATCTGGTGGCTGAGTGGGAACTACAGTCAGCTTTTTCCCAGCATCTTCAGAAAGCATGCTCCACTGCACGTGGCAGCAAATAAAGACACAAACTACATTATCACTGCAAAGCTGAGAACTCCTAAGTCAAACTACCGGAAGTGGAATACATGGATGATTTGGATCAGTGTTTCTCAAATATCATCTAAGTACAAAGCTATGAGCGGGCCACAGGCGTACTGTAAAAAGCAGGAGCTGGGCTAATTGCCTGGTGTCTTTATTCATTTTTTCAGAATGCCATTTTCTCAGTGTATGTGATTTGAGAAAAAAAAAGAAACATGAAGCTCCAATTAAGCATGTAACCGATTTGACCATTCTGTCTTCACATGGTTTTGGACCCACGACAAAACACCAGGCAACCCTTACAATCTAATATCTCCTAGCAACATGGAACTGAGCATTGAGGTGACTGATTCTGATCCTGTGCAAACCCTGTGTCTTAGTTTACGTTGTGGTTGCTGTGATACAATAGGGACAAAAGCAACCGAAGAGAGATGTGACAGTTTCACACACAGTTCCAGCTTAGAGTCCCTCGTGGCAAGTGGCTTCAGAGAACTGGTCACATTTTATCTGTGGTTAATAATAAAAATAACGAATTAATGGCTTGCTTGCGAGTATTCAGGTTGCCCTCTCCAACCCAGCCAATGGCCCTGCCCATGATTAAGATAGTTTTTTTCCCCACACCAGTTAAGATAAGCAAGACAACCCCTAACAGGTGTGCCCCAAAGTTTGCCTCCTAGGTGTGGCATTGACAGTCGATGTTAATCATTTCAACCCCACCCATTGTCAACTTGACTTCCAAACAAAACTCTTTTAACCCATACCCTCCACCCTTTCTCCCACAAGCTCACCCTTAGTTCCCATAAGTTCATAATTATCTTACATGATTAAAAACACACTCAGTCCCACTTTAGCTGTTCCTGTAGTCATTTTATTAACAGTGACAACTCTCTAAAAGTCCATCCTCTTAACTGTGAGCTTTTACAAAATGAAAACCAAGTTACGTACCTCTAGGACACAATGCCACAGAGCAAGCCCTCTCGTTACAAAGTCAACTGAATAATCAGTGCACAACAAGAAGCTATCAAAGCAAAACATCACAAAATCCAGCAGGGCAAACACTAAATCCCACAGCTTCATATCTGGTATCTGAGGCTTGTGATGTAATCAAGTGGACTCCAAAATGATTGCAGAGCCCACTCTTACAGCTCTGCACCATACAGGTTCTCTCTGAGGCACCATACAGGTTCTCTCTGAGGCTTAGGCCAGCTCCACTCTCTAGCCCTCCTTAGTGGATGTTCTGTGGTTCTGGCATCTCTGATATCCTGGTGTCTCCACAGCAGTTTGAGCTTCACTTTCACAGTTGCATGTAATATCTTTTCCAGGCCTCACAGAAGAGAGTCAAACCCTGCTACACAGTGCTTGGCCTTGTCTGCTATCCACGATGACCTCAATATTTTTTATCTCTGTCTTCAAAACCCATGCTATGTATATGTTGGAAGGAGGCCACTTGTTCATTCCTGGCTGCTTAGCCCCAAAATAATCACACAGAAACTGTATTAATTAAATCACTGCTTGGCCCATTAGCTCTAGCTTCTTATTGTCTAACTCTTACATATTAATTCAATCCATTTTGATTGATCTGTGTATCGCCATGTGGCAGTGGCTTACCCGCAAAGTTTTGGCATGTCTGACTCTGGCAGCAGCTCCGTGGCTTCTCTCTGACTCTGCCCTTATTTTTCCCAGCATTTTGTTTAGTTTTCCCCATCTAGCTTTGTTCCCCTATAGCTCTGCTACAGGCCCAAAGCAGTTCCTTTATTTATCAATGGAAATCACAGCATACAGAGGGAATTCCCACATCATGTAGATATACATTGTTGCCAGATTTAGCTGCCACCTCAAGGTGTAGCCTGTTTGCTTGCCTTAGACTATGTTCCTATCAGTGTATGCATGCTAACCCTGGAAACTTTCCTGTTGCCTTGGGACAGTGATGGGTTTCTCTTTAATGGCCCCATTCTCTTCAACCTTTATAGATGCTTTGCTCTCTGCACTCTTCTTATCTGAAACTTTAAGGTTCCCTCCCACCTTTCTTTTATTAAACAAAACCTTCACATCCAACTTCATTCAAACTCAGTGCACTGGAAGAATGAAGCTGGATTCTTGGTCAACATATCACAAGAAACAACTGGGCTAAGGCCCAGTTCCTGACACAGTCCTTGTTATCCTCTGAAACCTGATGATTAGAATCTCCACTGTTCCTGTCTCTCCCAACATCGCTGATACCAAAGCTCCCCATAGAAAGGCCCACGAATTTCTGCTTCCAGCATCTAAATACTTTTAGACTGCTTAGAACTTCTAGCCCCAAGATCCATACTCCTTCAACAAACCTGTTCCTTATGGACAGGGAACCTTGTGGTCCTTTTTGTGGTCCAGTTTCTGTGGTGCAGTTTTTCATAGTCCTACTTCTTGGTACCAGTTTCTGTCTTAGTTTCTTTTCCTGCATCTATGGCTAACTATTCTGATGAAAACAACATAAGGGAGAAAGGGATTATTTGGTCACCATCATGGGTGATAGTTCATCATGACACAGAAGTCACAGTAGTAGACTCTTGGGAGCTCTGTTACACCTTGCTCACAAGTTATGTTCAAGTGTGGTGATGGTGAAGGTGAACACCTGATTGCGTTTGATAGTGGTGGTGGTGAAGTCTGAACTTCACGTTCTCATCACATCCTCAGAGGACTGGTCTATTCATTTCTCTCACATGTGGCTCAAGACCCACCCACCAAAAGTTGTCCATTTCCAAGGGAAGAGATTGAAAAGAAAATCCTTGCTATAGACAGATGACTTATAAAGAATGGAATATTTTAAGATACATGATGTAGTAAGAGGTCAATGCAGTCAGCTCAGATTTAATGATCCACCTAAAACAAGCAGAGGATAACAAGTGAACAATGGTGATGAGATACAGGGCATCATTCAATGTACAGATTTGTCAGTGGTAGTGGCTGTGGCAGTTTCTATGGATCCTGCCTTGACAGAGAATGGAAGCTTCTCCAAAAAGTTAGATGCTGAAGACTACGATTGGCATAGAACCGTCACCTCCATCCCTTATCTGAAACTTGGATAGTTGATATCTGTTTCCTAAAACGTCCAGGGGCATGAGGAGCAAGTGGAGAAGCTCAGAAGTGACTTCATTTTGGTTGTTTTTGACCAGTCTTCAACTCCATGTGTTCTTCATTTAAAGCTGAGGAGCCACACTCACTTAAACATCAGAGCTAGCAGTGGGCTGCACCTATTGTGCCTCTGAAACAAAATAAGAGCGATTCTGCACATGAAGAGCCTCGGGATAATCTCATTACCAAAACAAAAGGGCAGGGTCATCTACCCAGAAGCATGTTGCCTAGAGGCAGATGTAGTATTAACAGGTAGAAGAACAGATGCTTTCAAATTGGAATGGGTTTGTACATTATGAAGACAAAAATTTTTTCTAGGTCTTTAATATCATGAAATGTGGCATATATATGTATATGTGTGTGTGAATATATAAATACATATATATGTGTATATATTGATATACATGCATATTCTATGTGCATGCATATATTGTGTCAATACTAATAAGGCTAGGGAATTTCTAGGTATCTAATAAAACATTATTTATGAGTGGATCTCTGATGTGGGATTTCCCTCTGTATGCTGTGATTACCATAATACAGTTTCTGTGTGATTATTTCGGAACTAAGTGGTTGCGAACCAACAAGGGACCCCTTCCCTAAAACACGTCTTGGAATATTTCTAGAATAGAATTACCTCTCTCTCTCTCTCTCTCTCTCTCTCTCTTTCTCCCCCCTCCTTGTGTTAGCATGTATGTCTGTGTGTTTATCTGTCTGTCTGTCTGCCTGTATATTGGCAAAGTAATTGAAAATATAGGAATAAACTAACTTCTGTAGCGTGTGTGTGTGTATCCATAGATAGTTATTTTATTCCTAAAAGACAAGGAAGGATTTTAGGAAAAAGAAACACTTACAAATGTATTTTTTAAATAATGCAAAAAATAAAAAACTGTCTGAGGGCTTTAAAGACTGCTAAAATGGGAGTTTTAGTAAAATTCTGATAGTGAAATATAGATACTAGCTGTTTCTTCCTAAGGAGAGGAACTAGTTTGAAGACGAGTTTGACCGGCTGCAGGATGTTAGCTCTGATGCTTCCCACACCTTCCTCCCATGGGAGGCTCTTGAAAGCAGGTGGAAAAATCACATTCCACCAACTGAACGCTAAAAGTAGAAAAGCCAACCATTCTAGATACTTCTCACCCAATTTTCACTTACCACAGGGTGGGAGTATCATGTTTCAAATGGCAAAACATAGGCTAAGGTATCTGATCAATTTGAATTTAAATCACGGATTCATCACTTTCTGTCTTCTGAGTACTCTGAGATTCAAACAAGCTTTCTAAGTCACAGACTTGATATAGATATGAATAATTTGCATTGGTATAAATCTTGATTTATTGATATAAATTTAAGGTCAATTTTGTTATATATGTATATATTTCTGATCTTGATTAAGGTATTGTGATTGTGTAGTTCATTTAAAAATGTAATGTATAATTAGGAAGTATAGGTTGTTAATGAATAATCATCTATAATAGTCTAGTTTGTAGTCATGTTAGATTTTCTAGAGATATAGAGATATATTTCAATTATATAGGCATTCTTCATCTCTTTCAAAGATGACAAAATATGGCATTTAATGTTTTAATAACTTAGGGCTTTTCATGACAATGAGACACGTCTGCTCCTGACAGCACCAAGCTATTTCAAGAGGAAGATGGGCATCAAAGAGGCTCCTTATGGAGTTTGCTAACCATTTGGGCAAGAAACTGCTCTTGCCTGGACTGCTTAAATGGACACAAAGAACCTGTAGAGAGAGGACTGCTGAACTGGCCTAAAGGTGAGATGATCTTTCAGGGTTCCTGTTTCATAAAAGAGTCTGCAAGACATTCTGCAATACACAGAAAAAAAAAAGTGACTGAACTGTCTTTGAATTTTCCTGCTTCATGGAAATGTCTGCTGGATACTATGGGCCTGTAGACTGAAGATGGATGCCCCAATGGTACAGAGGAACTTTGGGTGACTGTACAAGCAGCAAGATGTCTCTGTCACTTGTAGAGTTTTGGAAGTTGCTTACTTCTTGTTTACTTAGGTAATATTTTATCCTTCTGGAGTCTTTGATAGAGTTGAAGAATGGATAGTTATAGTTATAGTTTTCCTTAGTTATGATAAATGATAAAATAGATATAAATATGGTAACTGTAATTCTTGGTTGATAACTGTTTTGTTATATGTAATTTTACTATATTAAAATGAAAGCCTTTCTTTTTTGTTTAAACAGAAAAAGGGGAAATGGTGTAGGAGGGTCCTTCTGTATTTCTATGCTTGCGTTGGTTACATAAAGAAATTGCCTTGGCTATTTTATAGGGCAGCCCTTAGGTGGGCAGAGTAGACAGAACAAAAGGCTGGGAAGAAAGGAAGTGTGGCAGACGCCATGATGCTCCTACCCGAGATGGACATAGATTAGACGCATGCCAGTAAGCCACGACCACATGGTGATACACAGATTTCTAGATATGGGTTAAAGCAGGATGTAAGAGTTAGCTATTAAGAGGTTAGAGATAATGGGCCAGGCAGTAATTTAATCTATACAATTTTCATGTGGTTATTTCAAATGTAAGGCTAGGCCGGCGGCTGGGAGCCTGGCGGACAGAACAAAGGGTCTGTGCTCCTCTCAGGTGCTGGGAACACAGCCCGTCCCTCATTACTACACAGACTCCCACCTCACTGGGTTAGCACAAGCAGTAGATGGCATGGCATTTCTTATGTTTGCTTTATGTACAGAATAGATGCTCATTCTTTCCTCCAAATCTTCCCTCCTTACCTGATGAAGATGAGCATGTGTTTACTGACACATCTAAAATAGTATACAGGAAAATCTGCAGGACAGTTTTAACCACAAAATGAATACTTTCACAACTGCAGTGCCTTACGTGGTGTTTGTTTCAATCTTGTAGGACTTATCCCACTTTATAGGTGAGTAAAGTGAAGGTCTGAAGCCCACCACAAAGCTCTTGCTCCCAATGTTAGTGACTTCACTTCCTGTTAGAGACATGCAAAAGACCATACTTTTTCTATCAGCTGCGATGACACCTGCTATCCTCTCTGAGAGTATCTCAGCCCCAGCCTGAAGATCCCTGCTAGTCCATATCCAGGCTGCTTCTCATGCAGTCTTCCATGCCACACATTGTCCTACACTTCATAGATCACAGATGACATATAGGTATTATGGGAACTTGATACCTAAATCGTTAGTTTTCTTATTTCATGTACTGATAACCTGGGAATCTTTCCATGGTCAAAAAAGGCTCAATACCACGTGGCACTCACCTTTCTAAGTCTCTGTGAATGCCACATAATAATAAGACATCATTTGGGGAGCTCTAACGCCAACTTTTAAAAGGAGCTCTCCCTTTTGGACAATCCTGTGAGCTCTGAGTGAAAATCATTTGGTAAGTGGGCTTTGTGCAAGCAGTTAGCATGGAATGGTAGTACATCTAGTTTCTGGCACTATAGTGCCTCATGCATGAAGACCCTAAGGCACGAGTATACATCAAACAGCAATGACACACTACAAAAAGCTGGAGTTTTGGTTCAATGGTGCTTGAATGCCAGGAGTGAGTACAGCAGAGGACCTCAGTCAACTGTCTCCAGAGGGGCATCAGGCAGCAGAAAAAGACAATAAAGAAGGGGGACTCCTTTCGTATAAGATCCATTAGTCCAGAGACATCTGTGACTCTCCCCTGACATTTGAGACAGCTCTGGAATCATGGGAGAGGGAAGCTCTTGTAGTTGGTAACTCCAGAAATTTTGGCAGCTTGAGAAAGTTCTGCTGTAAAAGCTTTTTGACCGAACAAAACATTCTAGACTTTCTTTATCTCTCTCCACAAGTATAATTATCTTAGTTTCTGGAATTTTATTCTTTTACAGCTTATTGAAACCACACCACATTACCTCTAAGAAGCCTTCTTCAGTCTTGCTGATGGATATTCAGTCCTGATCAACCCTCTGGGCATTGCAGAATAAACATCTGTCCATTAGTTCAATGTGTCCACTGACCCAGAAGTCCATATTGAGGAGAATAGACCCAAGGTCATAAGGAACACCCCCCACACCATTCACTTCCACATTGGGTGAGCAGGACTCTTTCATCTCAGGCTAAGAAGCCTTCTTTATCCATTATCTCATCACTCTCTTGGTTTTTATGGATGTGTCAAGTATTGGCTCCTTTGTTCCAAATTCTGGGCATGAAAGCTCTCTGACACGAGGTATAATTTCTTCCATTTGTTGGATTAGCTTGCATCCCATAAACCCACATATGCAACTGTGGGAAATGAGCAGGAAAATGATGTCACCGAGTGGAGGAAGCATGGTTGCTGTAGACCACAAATCAATACAGAAGCATCAGCTAGTCATTTATGGCCAACCGTTAGTGTTGGGTCTCGAGGTGGAAGAAATAAGCTATGGAAAAGACAACGAGTCCTCTCCCTGTCTTTGGATCAACTTACCTTGGCCAGAATTTCTTCATAAGAAAATAAAACAGTTTTAAAAGGGAAAAAAAGGTGCCCTTTTCTGCTTAATTTTCTCCCAATAATTTCCCTCTGACTCTCCATAGAAATCAGACATGGGAGTCTACGTGACAGGATAGTCAGTAAAGTACCAGTTTATCAAAGATGTTCTCTGTTACCACCCTTCAAAATCCAGGAGTGGCCGTGTATTCCTGCAATCCTAGTTCTGGGGGAGCAGAGACAAGAGGATCCCTGGGACTGCCTGACCAGCCTGTCAAGGTGAATCACTGAGCTCCAGTTTCTATGAGAGATACTCTCTCCAAACAACCAAGTGGAGAACAATTAACAAAGGTACCTGATACCACCCTCTGCTTCCACAGACATGTGTACACATGTATATATTCATGTACACACATATGCACATACACATGAGCGCATACATACAGTCAGATCAGAAATAATGTTTATAATGAGTTTTGGGTATTATTCTGACCACAGAACACTCTCAAATTACTGAAATTTGATTAGAAAGGTTTCAGATACCAATAATATTTACTGTGTTCCTCAGTTTGGGTTGCCATCACCAACCACCAGAACAAACAGATTGGGTACATTTCTATATAACAGAAATTTACCATTCATAGTTCTGGAGGCAGTTAAAGATCAAGTCCTTGGCAGTCTGTGGCTGATCATTTTTTCACTTTAATGTCACATGACAGAGACATAAGAGATCTCTCTGGGGTCTCCCATGAAGATACTAATCCCGCTTCCCAAAATCCCCCACCTTCGAATCCTTACAGAGTGGTGATGCAACCAGATGAACTTTGGGGCATCATATTCAAATCATCCATAGCATACGCTGAGCTGATTTTACATTGGATGACCCTGGAGTTGACAAAAGAAAGTGGACATGGAATGATGAGAATAGGGATAGTGGCTCATCTACACACACACACACACACACACACACACACACACACACACACACAGACAGAGAGAGAGAGAGAGAGAGAGAGAGAGAGAGAGAGAGAATGTTCTCATCAGTCCACAGAGGCATAGTCAAGAACCTTTTGTGATCTTTACAGTTAGTTGTCCTTAGAAAAAATCTTTGGGACAAAGGAGAATTCACTAGGGGCAACACTTTCCCACGTAAACACATATGCCTTTCTCACAATGTGACTATCGCAGCCCTGAAATTCACTTTAAATGCTACCATGGTGAACATTTTAATAATTTAAAAAAGCTGTTGTGTTTGGCAGCAGCAAGCGTAACATGTTGACAAAGAGAGGACTGCGGGGTCTCTAATCAGCTATTTGGATCACAGAGTAATTATGCAGAGATAACCCCCAGGGAAACCATAGAGCCTGAAGGGCAAATTCTGCCATCAAGGAAGGAGGGAGAAGCCCCAGACAGCCACCCTTGCCCTGAACTGCTCCCTGGGGTTTGGAGGATGGCAGCTTCCTCTGAGGGACACTAGAAACTCTGCCTGAAAAGAAAGGAAGGAAGGATGCCTGAGAGCTGTTGTTTATCTGGAAGGCCTCTCTTGCTACTCTGCCAATTTAGAGATCCCTTTAGAATACTGGGGAGTCTTGCTAATAATGTACATCAATTCTCCAGCCCCTTCCTTTTGCTAATGCTCTCTGCTCTGAGATTATGATGGAAACTCAGTAAAAAAAAAAAAAAAAAAAAAAAAAAAAAAAAAAAAAAAAAAAAAAAAAAAAAAAAAAACTTGTTCTCCAGGTTCCCAACATTGTCACCCAGCCACTATGTTCCAAACTGACTTAGACCAAAGGCTTCCTGCACTCAGGGGCTCTCTTCAAAAGTGGCAAATGTAGCCTGTTCCTAAAACTGTCTCCCATTTGAGGAGCTCAAGGCATGGTTCCTGTTAGGCTTTGAGAGAAAGAAAGTCAGTCTTGATCTGGAATGGGCAGTAAGAATGGCTGCTATCACAGGTTGTGACTTCATTGGGTTACGCATGAAGTAATTTCAAAGTTTATGACCAAATAGAGTTGGGTTGCAATCTTTGAGAATTTTGTTGATTTGTTTTGGGTTTTTTGGTTACTTGGTTTTGGATTTTGGTTGGAAATTACACATAGTCTCCAGGCTTTGTTCTCCTTGTTCACAAAACGGGAATAAGAAATCCTCATAAATACATTTTTTCTAGTATTTTTGCTTTTCCCACAAACACGGATGGCTTCTGTTCTTTCTGTGAAGTTGGCTTTCTCGCTATAGTAAGAGCAGCCCACTTTCCCCTCCTTCCTTTCCTCCCAGCTCATAACTAACACATCCTCTAAGCCCTTCATATCAGCCAGCCATGCTCCAGTCTTTCACTGCAGGGTCATCTCAGACATATGTGTGTTCCTTGGGTTGATCTAGTTAAAGAGAAGCCCCAGCCCGGGGCTTCTGCTGGGTGATTTGAATGAAGAGCATCCAGCCTGAGGGTCCCCCACAGCTATCTTAGCACATGTAAAGTCATCAAAGAGACAAAGCAGAAATAATGAAGGAGGCAGTACCAAGAGCCCAGAAATGGAGCTGCAGATCTAACAGTCATGTGGACTTCTGGATCTCCAGTCACCTCTGCGCTTACTCTAACTCTATATTATCTATTCCTTCCAATAATTAAAAGGGGAAAGGAGGTTGACTTTTCTTCCACAGGGAACACTGCTCATTCCCTGGTGAGACTATCACCCAGGATTCCATGTAGTGGTAGGTTGAACCAGGACCCAGAACCCCCCTGTGTCCTTCTTCTTGCATCAGGAAGGGTGGTACGGAAGGACCAAAAAAAAAAAAAATGGCCAAAGGCAAAATGATGCACGCTTTAAGTCCTTACACATATTCTCCTTCAGAAAAGACTCTCGTGTTATCAAGATCTGCAACCAAAAGATTCACATATTCTTTAAAAAGTTTGGTTTCTGCTCATTTCAACCTAAAGAGTTCTGATGAAGTCATGCGTCTGTGAAGACAGCTCCTTCAGACAAAAGAAATGTCTGTTAAGATGGCCAGTACCCGTCTATTGTCCCTGTATTTCAACCCAGGGCTTGCCCAGCAGTGCCCTACGGAGCTGCATCCAGTTGGAGTCCAGGTGAATATAGTCACTCTCCCTCGCTCTCTCTTTCTCTCTCCTGTTTTATGAACTGAGATTCTGACTGAGGTACTATTTAAGGAAAGAGGCCATTGCTAAGAGTATTTGAAAACAACTGGCTTGTTCTGGAAATGAGACCCAGGGCAGTCTTTCTTCCTAGATGGACTTGATGCAGACTTGAAAAAGAAAGTGCAGCATCAGTACTGATCACCAGATGGCGATCTAGAGACAGTGGAGCCCAAAGCAAGGTACTAGAAGTTACTAGAGATTTACCAACAGGAACTTAAGATTTTCCTTTTAAAGTGGGTATTACAAAGGGATGATTGGGACTGGGACTGTTTGCAGTCTCTGTTATTTTTTTTTAATTGTGTTAATAGGAATTAGTCCTCATTACCTAGGATGACTGTGCATTCAAATATTGTTCGTGCTAGAACAGCCTGCAGACTATTCCTCTGGCTTTGCCCTAGTCTTTGTGTTTCTTGGCATATTTTAGTCAACTGTCAATTTGTGTGCATCTGCTTATTTGTTTGTTTTACTAAAACTATTATCATGGAAAAGGAGAGGCAAACATCTCAGTCTGCATTGCTCTTTCCAAATATTTGTCACACCTCATGTGCTGGCCTAAGGCTTTTTCCTGGATCATTAAACACCCCGCAGGCCTCTAATAATGAGGAACACATAACTGTCGCTCAGCTTTTCTGACCAAAGATCCAAACATGCCAACGTGAAGGCTTTTCGATTTCCTGTAAATCCAGGCAGCTTTTTTTCCTGGATGTTCCTCCTCGGCTTGGAAACCAGAATCCAGCTGGCCTGGTTTCCGCTTAAGTGAATAAAGGCCTGTGTTGAGCAGGCCCCAGTCCCAGGCACCTGGCTCCGCCTGTGTCACAAGGCTTTTTAGCAGAACAAACACTTGATCTAACTCCTGAGGAGAGCACGTTGCTGTCTCCTTTCCCCTTGGCTCCCCAAGCCTCCCTTAGTCACTTCCTCGCAGTGACCATTGGCTACACTCCTCCATTGCCGCAAAGTCCTGTCTATTCCTGCTGCTTAATAGTCCATCCTGTGAGCCGGCTTTTTATGTTCCCTCTTCTCAAAATTATTTCCACTTTGCCAAATGATACTATTTTGAATAACAGTAAGTACATGCTAGAAGTAAATTATTATTCTAAAACTGGCTTCATCAAAATAGGAGCAGATGAAAAAAAATGTAAATGGGTCTAATTTGAAGGGCCTGTGCCAAGGAGGAGAAGCAAGAATCAACCCAACTTCTAGACCGGATCTGTCCAAGACAACCACCTGCTTTGGAACTATTGGGATGGCTGGCTAAACATACCATGCTCTGGGCTGAGCATCCCTATTTCTAAATGGCAATCTGTGAGAGTAGAATAGACATCTGATTTTGAGCATACTTCCTCGGGCAGTGATATGTAATGGAACATGATACTCTGTTGTATGACAGGCCATCCCTGATGAGCCTCTGATACAGGCTTTCTCTCAGCTGGAAATGCTCCTTCTCAATTGTGACTCTGAGCCATGGACAACGACGTCAGTTACTTTTCACGTGGCTGTAGCCGAAAGCCTGACAAGAAACAACCTCAAGGAGTAAAAGCTTTTGGGCCCACATTACAGTCTGTCAACCCACTTCCTTTCTGCCCTTTCTGAGGAGGCGGGTCACTCTGTCTCTCTTTCTCTCTTTTTTTCTCTTCCTCACCACCCCTCTCTCCCTTCCCTTCCCAATAAACTTCCTTCCCATGCAAGCTCTGTCTGAAGGCATGTTTGTCCCCCGCCATGGGATCCACCTCACACAGGCAATCATTACCTCGGCACAGTGGTCAGGAGTGGAACGGCAGACTATGGCGCCAAGGCAGTAGGACCCCATAGCAGCGCTTCTCTCATATCCCAGCACACCAGGGGCCGGGAACCTTAACACTCAGCTGGCTTTCTCCTTTTTCCATTTGTATTCGGTCCAGGTAGGATGCATGGTATTTGTCTTGCTCTTATAGATTCCTGCCAAGTTACCCTCCTCCGAAGATACACCTGTGTTAGCCAGCATAGCTCTCAAACTGTCCACATAGCGCGACTGTAGTCAAAGACACCTGATCAGAACACAGAGAGTTATTAGAGTACACAGCACACATGCCTGAAAAGTTTTATGAGAAAGTAGGTGTTTTTATTTTTAGTTTTATGAGAAAGTAGGTGTTTTTATTTTTAACTTGGGAGGAATGGGCAGAGTCTTTGGGGGAAATTTTTGTTGGTTGGTTGGTTGGCTGACTTATCTGATTTGATAACTCAAATCATCCTCCACTGACTTTGAAATCTCAAGGGATGTGGAGCAAAGACATCCTTCATTAGTCACCCACTCTAACTGCTCACACTACAGGTGAGGCAACCAGGTTTACGCAGATCGGGAGCTCTGCAATTCTTCGAGCCCCTATTACAGATTTTATTTTTAGACGCTAAGTTTCTTTTCAGGAACATACAGGCTTTGTCCTTAACTACCCTCTGAGCTTTAAAAATGTTAGATTGGATGGCCAGGGAGATGGCTATGTGAATAATGCTTTTGCCTTATAAATATGAGGACTGGGTTCTGTTTCTCTGGATCCATGTATATGCCAGACAGGTGTGGTGCCTGTAAGCCCAGTGTTCGGTAGCAGAGACTAAGGACTCATATCCCGGCCAGCGGTCCCTGATAAACTTAGGGGAGAGGAATGGAGGGGCAAGGGACACGAGAAATGACAGCAAGACAGTGTTTCTGATCAAGCCGCCAAGTTTATTATTTCTCAGAGGCTGTTATATAGCGAACGGACAAGGGGGAGGGGAGGTATGTCAGGTCTGCTGGAATTCAGGCCTGGAGACATTCCTAGCTGATAGGTAAACACTGAGGGTCTGTGATTGTTGACTAACAAAGGGAAATGCTAATGTTTTCTAAAAGCCTGGGGCCTGGAGGTCTCACTAGGCTGATGTCCTGGGTCCGGAACTTGCCCTGCAAAGGTGAATATCTTACTTGTGAACTTAAGATGGCTGTAAACAAAATGCAGATCTCAAAATACAGGTCTTTGCTTCCAGCAGACTCATACCAAACTGGCTAGCTAAACTACCCCAATTTGGTGTATATTCACCAAAGGGCTGAGGAACACACCCAACATCAATCTCTGGCCCTTCAACACAGGCACACATATACAAACATTCACACATGCTCACACGCACACATAAATATGCAAAAAAGTTGTATTTTAGACAAGGGAGGGAAATATTGAATTTTTTTTCTTTTTCTGCAATATCAATCTGAAATCAACTATAATTTAAGGATCTGGGCTTTGTATTTTTCTAAAGTTTTTTTTTTTTTTTGCCCCTGTCTTCCTTCTTGAACCTACTCTTCATTCAAAAATGGATAGAGGTTGATCTCTACCTAGGCAATTCTGACTTCTAAATTACCATATCATTTCAGCCCCTTACCCACGAAGCTGCTTTGCCCTTGAGCATATGAAGTGGAGAAGCAGAGGAGTTGGACATCATGGGAAGGCAGAGAAAGACAGGTTTGCCACAGGGACTCCTAACCAAGTCAGCCAGGTGCTGCAGCCTCTGGTTGACCATACAGTCTTCATGAATTTTTCAATTGCAGCTGAACTTACCACAATCCACTTCATAATGTTTGCAGTGTCACCCCTAAGCTAACCACTTGGTGATGTGAAACATATCCACAGCATGGCCTTCTCTCTCCTGGGAAAGAGACCATAAAGCGGCAACACAATGTGTTCAGCGCTACAAAAAAGAGTGGCTAACAAGCAAAGAGAGAACTTTTTTTTTTTCCTCAGAAAGCATCCAGATTTTTCTCCAAAAAATGACTAACGTAAAGAGAAAGCAGGTTGAAGAATTTGAGACTGTTAAACGGTGCCTGCCTGAAAATGGGCTACAGGAACAGATGGGGGCGAATATCAGGTAGACAAGATGGCAGGTAGCAGGCAGCATTTGGTGGAGATGGTATCAAGCCAGGGAGGGTAACCGAAGTGAAAATGCATAAAGACAGAAAAGAAGATAAATATTTGATTTAGAGACTAGATTTGCTGCTCATAAAAAAAGATCCGCACAGTGTGCATTTTGTCCTATCTCATTGAACACTGACTGCATCAAATATTCTATTCTCTTCTGTGCTTTGTCGCCGGGAAGCTAGAGGCTTGAGACAATGAATTCTGATTCTTCAAAAATAGATTGTAGGAATTACAGTAAGTCAGCAGAAAAAGAGGCATGACACCCTAAAATATCCGATAGATTTTAAGTGTCTACGAGTTTCTTACAAAATTGCCATAAAAACCCACTTTGGCCACAACCTGGTGGAATGGGGAGAGAATGGTACTGGCATTGTGGCAGGGGGGAAAAAATGAGGACAAAATTAACACAGAAAAAGAAAACAGGTTAAACCCATCCCCACCGAGACTGAAATGTTAAAGAGCATTCGCAGAAAGAGCCGACTACGTTTGACTTATACAGGTCCAAACTAGGGCATGCAGGGTAAAATGCAGGTAAAACATGATGTACTGTCTCTGTTCCCATTCCTATCTGCTTCTCTTTGCCTGAGGGACACACGAATGTGGAACCCAGAGGGCGCTTGCCCTACGCTGGTGTCCACTTGTAACAGCTCTGGTCTTGGAGAAGCCAAAGATGAGGCTAAGCTTTCTATAACGCACAGGGTGTCTTTAACCCAAAGCAACCCCTCTCAAATGTCAATGCTCCAGAAGTTGAGGACTAACTCAGAGCCTAGTTAGCAACCTTCTGGGGTTGCTAGATAAATCTGTTGAACTCGAAACTTCAGAAAGTTGAATGCACCGCCCACAGACAATCTGCATTAACATTAGGAGAAAGGTTGGAGCTCGGCTTTGCGAGTGTGTTCTAGACAAGTGGATGAAGGAACTCTTGGCCACTGCCACCCTCAGTCTTCATCCTGTAAACAAGACTGCTCACCTCTTAGTTAAAAACTCTTTATAGGACTGTTCACATTCCCCTTTAAACTTAGTTCTTTGTTTGCCACAGAAGCATTCTGATTGTGATCTTGCTTTCTTACATAACTTAGAACCCACGAGGAAATGCTGAGTGTCTGCCCCCCCACCTTCTGGAAACATCTTTTATCTGCATTTCTAGCGAACTACCTTGCCTTCTCCCTTCTGGTCTCTTGAATAAAAGTCCTACCTAAACGCTAAATAAAGTTCCCACGCTACCACTTGCTTTCTCGGTGCTGAGAGCCAGCTTCTGCTTTATCAATGGGTGTGAATCCGAGCCGTAGAAGGAAAGACCGTGAGCAACTTCAGAGCAGCACATTTTTCTGAAACTCGTAGACTTTACATAATGGGATACCACCTTATGGATTCTCCGCATCCTGCTTTACTCCAGTAGCACCCCCAGGGAACATATTGGATGCACATCCTCAGAAACCAAATGAACAAGATAACGTTTGAACTACAAATGAAATCCCTTCGGTACATTTTATTTATTTAAGCCAAGACTTTTCAGAGTTCAGGCATCTATTTAAAGTTCAGAACCTATGATTAATATCTAAATTGCTGACGAGCTGTTTTCCTGAACCCAACTATTGCCGAGCAATGGCCCATCATTACATGCTGGAGCAGCAAGATTTGCCTCTGAAGGTCTGAGCTTATGGAGCAGGAGAAAAAGGCAGGAAGGAGGAGAGAGGGTGGGGGAGGCTGAGTGGCTGAATGATGTGGAGCCCTCTTATTCTTCTTAGACTACAGAATCAAAGGCAGGCATTGCCGCTCCCTTCCCACACCTGAGATGTTTGTCACTAAAGCGCTTCCTTCTCTGAAGTGGGTGGAGACAGTCACTTCTTTGTTCTGAAATCCACATCCTATTCTTTTTTCCAAACCACCTCCATGCAGCTCTCCAAAAGCACCCGCTCTGCTGCAAGACTTGCAGTTTGCAAGAAGGAAAATAGCGGGGAAGGAGGAGGGCTCTTTCCAAGGGTATGGTAAGACCCTTTAAAATGCAAAGCCTATTTTTCCAGGTAAAGTAGTGGGCATCATGATAAATGCTATTGATCTCATTGATCCAGCTTTAAAGCAAGTGTGTGAATGGAATTGACAACCTGACCTCATTTCAGCGGGAAGCTTACCTTAAATTCACCTCACAGCCCTTCCAGCTACAGAATCACATGACAGGCTTAACTCATCCTGGGTCCTGAAGAGTGGGAGCCTGGCTTTGACTTTCTGCTTTGTTGAGCTTTAGTTTTCCTTTGTTGTTACAGATGTTTTAGTCATGCTAACCCCAGAGTAAAGGATGATGCAGAAAATCCTTGCTCATTTTGGAAGTGTTGGAAAAAAAATTAGAAGAAAATGACTCCTTGAATTCTCCAGGAAATGACATCACCCCACTCAAGCACACAGCACTTCTCAGAGAGTCCATAGTCAAAGGCACAAGCTGTTCTATGTGCTTGGAACTCACCAGGTTGAGTTCTGGGAAGGAATCAGTCAATTAGAAGTTAAGAGCACAAGGGATGGGGAAGGAAAGAGAGCAACGTGTGAGTTCTTGAGGGGGTTCCTAACTCATTTCCTTCAACTCATTCATTTCTTTTGACAAATTAGCTCTGTCTGATGCCTTCTCGTTATAGACTGAACATATCAACTACTGTGTGTACATAAACCATAGGCTTACATAAAGCATATTTATGTAGGTTACATACCGGAACATGGGAAGAAAGTTAGAGAAAGCACAATGAATTAAAAGCAATTTCCAGTCAACTAGCTTGCAATCTTCCCTTTGGTGTCTTTAACAGAAGGCCTACCTAATACCAAATAACATTCCTGCAGGACAATCCCATTTTTTATGGCTGAGAGTTGGCTTCTGGTTCATCAGTAGGTGTGAATATAAACATAGTTCCAAAGATTCAGAGAAAAATTGGTCTCTGAAAAATAGACAAATAAAAAAATGCATATACCATTTTTTTTAGTGACATTAAAGAAAGCATGACTGCATGGCCACCATGCAAAAAAACACAACAACAACAACAAAACCCCACAAAGTTACAAAAAATTTAAATTTAAAATGCAAGAAAAAACTGGGAGTGTTAGTACACACATTTAATCTCCAAACTGGGGAGGCAGAGGCAGGAGGATCTTTGTGGGTTCAAGGCTTGTCAGATCTACATATGAATTTCCAGGCCAGCCAGAAGTGAGGAGATACTGTCTTCAAAGAGAAAAATTTCTAATTCAGAACTCTGATTATGATGGGAAGTAAATTTATTAAGGAATAGAAATGACCATGAACGTACGAGCGAGTCCTGTGGGGGCATCATCTTTTGCATCTCCATGATACCAAGAGGAAATACAAGTAAGTATTGATACTTATGCAGGTTCATCAAATTAACATAAAGGAGCTGAGGAAAGGGTCATAAAACTATAGCTAGTCCAGAAAAAAAATACACACTCTATCTCCAGCAGGAATAAAACAAAAATTTAAATATTACTGAAACCAAATATCAAGAAAGGTCAAATAGATGTGAAACATTACAATAGAAGAAAAAGCAAGTAAACTTGTTAAGAAAATAATAAAAACAAATGGAAAAAATCTTTCTTAAAGATAAAAAATACCCAGAGTATGTATAAAACTACCTAGGCTATGGTGCTCCTAACATGTAAACTAAGTGGAAATAAAATATAAATTAAAATAGGTTAAATATAAATTAAATACAAAACAATAAATACAATAGTAAGCAGATATTAAATATGAAAGAGACTAGGCTTATGGGTTTTCATTCAAAGTCACTGATGGTATTTTTACTTCAGTTTATAATTGATATAGTCAATATGAAAACTAAAGCAATCAGGACATGATGGGCTCAAAAGTTAGCGTCAAAATATAGAAAGTAAGCATTTTAGACAATTACGGAATAATTACAAAACTCAAACACAAGTTTTGACCAATGTATCTAAAGGAAATACTATCCATCCATGGACTTACATACTTCATTATAGTGCTCGAATCAGTGTGCATCTGTGTGCCTAGCTTCTCCTAAGGGTGGAGTTCAGTTTGCTGGAATGACTCCTACCAGGCCACCTCCAGCTTTAAACCCTTTCAGTGCCTGGACGGTGGAGTCTCAGCATGGCCCACAGTCCCTGACAACAAGAAATGCAACATCCACATCAGTACTCTCCACTGCTCAGGGCACCGCAAAGGGTCAAAGAAATCCTTGTCACCCTTGACTGAAGGAGGGATCTGCTGCTGCCTGTCCTGTATCAAAGTCGAGATAATGCCTAAGAAGTTCTCGCTGGTGGTGTCCAAAGACTGCTTCTGTGACTGAAAAAGGACACGGGTGGCAGATGGGTATAAATTGGTCCAAGCAGCAATGCTAAACCTCTGTTATGCAGCTTGGAAACCTTTTTGTTCTTGTGGTTGATGTGACTTCCAAGTCACTGACAGTGCGTCTTCTAAGGATGCTTAAACAAACCATAAAATAGGGCTTATAATGAGCTTTTAATCTGTTATAAGAACTTTACATATACTCATTTGCTTTATTACTCATTACAGAGGTTAAAAAAGTAAAACTGATGATTTTATTTTTTTAATCTTACTCATATTCCTGATCTTTTATTGTTAAAAGAAAAATTTACATTTACTCCCCTTTTTCCCAGCCCTCCCACTCCCCCACTATCCCAGCGCCCTCCCCCTGCTTCCTTAAGATGGTGCATCCATATAGAATAAGT
>JAQHUG010000117.1:4713288-4756136 GCA_028555095.1 Dicrostonyx torquatus | reverse complement strand
CCAAGGCCCTCCCCCCTCCATCTCGGTCTAGGAAGATGTGCATCCATATAGAATAAGTTCCCAAAAAGCCAATACATGCAGAAGAGCTAGGTCCCGGTGCCATTATCATTGGTTTCTCAGTCAGTCTCCACTGGCAGTCACATTCATAGGGTCCAAACTGATGATTTTATTTAATTTGAACTGTTGTGAAATTTTGAGTGTTTATTTTTCTGTTTTAAAATTTCTCACCATCTCTTTGTGTTAATAAAATATATTCTTAGTATATTTTTAAAAATAATATATTTTTAGGTTATCCCTTAAAAAAATCTTGACTGCCATTAAGCATCCATAGAAGCAGCGTGTAGCTTCAGTTGTCCCTCAAAAACTTTACTAATCTAAAACATACGGTTTAGATGAGTAGACACTACAAATGAATACACAGACACACACAGAGACAGAGAGACAGACACACAGACACAGACTCACACAGAGACGCACACACAGAGAGATACACACACGCACACAGACACACACAAAAACATACAGACACACACACACAGGTACACATACACAAACATATACACACACACATAACCCCATAGTCTTGAAGATTATCTCTATTATGTCATAGAAATAGTTCTAGGTCCAGAGTCATCACAGATAAAAATACTAACACTATTATGAAGTATGTCTCTCTAGGACAATAGTCAGTATTCAAAACCATAAGAGCTCTTTCTTGGTTATTGATAATTATGTCTCCACCTGCATGAGGACAGATAAACTGCTAGAAGGACTTTCTCATCTAAGGTGTTGCTCTAAGCAGAAAACCTTAGCAGCCGTGTCTATTAAGTGGAAATCTCGTTGCAGGGGTGGGAGAAGGAGCTAGAGTTCTATATGATCAGTTTTCTTGTCCTGGTATATTTATTATTTCTTCATTAATCAGTCATTCATCTTTCTTAAGAAAATATAGAATTCTACTAATGATTAACTACTATTCTCTTTCTTCTTTGATTATAGTTTCTCAATTTTTTCCATTTAGCCCTCTAAGGATGCTTCAAAAATGATCCCCAACATTTTACTATTTATTTAGTTATTGCTACTTGTTTTCAATAGATGCTATGTATTCTGACTTCTTTCTAAACACATTAAGCACACACTGTCTCAGTGTATGACTTATAACATGCCTTGTAAATAGGTGAGATTTTAAAATGTTTTTTATGTGTATGTGTGTGTGTCTATGTGTCTATATGTGCTCAGCATGTGTGCAGGTACCCACAAAGGATCCAAAGTGGGCATTGGATCCTCTATAACTAGAGCTACAGGCATTGTGAACTGCCATGTAGGTAGTGAGAACTGAACCTGGGTCCTCTGCAAGAGCAGCAAGTGCTCCGAACTACTGAACGATCTCCCCAGCCCCATGAAATTATAAATCGATATGATCATTCTGTGTCATATCTTATTACAGATGATCTACATCAGCAATTCAAGAAATTAAAAGAATTTTACAACTTTAGTAACATGTTGCTCTCAAATAAAACTATCAAAGTCACTGTAAAACAAACAAAGTAAGGTGTAAAACTAGAGAAATCCCTTCTGGCTTTGAGAGACTCTGTTGAGAAATCAGGTGTAATTCTAATAGGTCTGCCTTTGTATTTTACTTGGCCTTTGTCCCTTGCAGCTTTTAATATTCTTTCTTTGTTCTGTGCTTAGTGTTTTGATTATTATGTGGCGAGGGAACTTCTTTTCTGGTCCAATCTACTTGGTGTTCTGTAAGCTTCTTGTATCTTTATAGGCATGTCCTTCTTTGGGAAAAATTTTCTTCTATGATTTTGTTAAAAATGTTTTCTGGGCCTTTGAGCTGAGATTACTCTGCTTCTCCAATTGCTATTATTCTTAAGTTTTGGTCTTTTTCATAGTCTCCCAGATTTCTGGGATGTTTCGTGTCAGGAATTTTTTAGATTTAACATTTTCTTTGACTGATGTATATCTTTCTTCTATCGTATCTTCCATGCCTGAGATTCTCTCTTTCATCTCTTGTATTCTGTTAGTGATGCTTGCATTTCTAGTGCCTGTTGGCTTACTGTGGAAGTTTGAATGTATCTGGCCCCCATAAACTCACAGGGAGTGCACTACTAGGAGGTATGGCCTTGCTGAGGAAAGTGTGGTGGTGTTGGAGGAAGCTGGTGCTGGTGACATGTGCTTTTAATCCAGGCCTTGAGACTGAAGGGCATACTTTTAACCTGGGCCACACCTTCTGTTGGAAGTGTGTCACTGTGGGGATGGACTTTGAAGTCTTTTTCTCAAGCTTCCCTCAGAGTGACAGCCAGTTGACTTCCTGTTGCCTGCAAGATGTAGGACACTCAGCTGTTTCTACAATGTCATGCCTGTCTGCATGCCACTATGCTCTCTGCCATGATGGACTGGACCTGTATGCGAGGCACAATTAAATGCTTCCTTTATGAGCGTTTTCATTATCATGGTGTCTCTTCACAGCAATAGAAATCCAACTAAGACACTTACCTAGAATTCCCACTTCCAGAATTGCCTCGGTTTAAGTGTTCTTTGTTGTGTCTGTTTCCATTTTCAGGTCTTGAACAGCTTTATTTGTTTCCTTCAACTGTTTACTTGTTGTTTTTTTTTCTAGGCTTCTTTAAGGGATGTATGAATCTCCTTCAATATGTGTTTTCCTGGCTTTCATTAAGCGATTTATTTATTTCTTCTCTAAGGATCTCTATCATCTCCATAAAGCTGGTTCTAAGGTCATTGTCTTGTGCTTTCGCGGTGTTGAAATATTCGGGGTTTGCTGTAGTAGGATAGCTGGGCTCTGGTGGTGACATACTGCCCTGGCTAGTGTTGACTTGTTCTTATACTGGCATCTAGGCATCTGAGTTTGGGTGATTATAGGTCTAGGTGCTGATTTCTGAGTTTGTCCCTTTTGGACGCATGTTTCTTGCTTGGTTTCTGCTTCTTCTTTGGTCTTCTGGTCTTTGTGACCTAGATTTCTGGCAGCCGTTGTAAACTAGAAGGCAGTCTCCATCCAAGTTGGGGGCTGGGCTTCCAGCAATTAACAAGGCCTCTGGTCCAGCATGTGTTTTCCTCCTGAGTTGAGGGGGGGCACAGTGATAAGGAGGGGAGGGGGGATTGGGGATAGTGTTGTGAGGGGCACGGAGAGAGTGGAGGAAGTCCCAGGGTGGGCCGCCTATCTGGAGTTCTGGCAGCCTGTGTGGTCTCTAGTCTAGCAGCGAGCCTCTGCCTGAGTTCACCTATCTATTCTTCTGACTGACATGGTCTGCAGCTGTTCCTCTGACCTGCATTGCCTGCACCTGAGCCACAGTTACCCATTATTTTAAGCTAAATCGAGCCCTAGAAATCCCAATGTCTTATTCACCCTAATCTCCAACCCCTTGCAAAGTGACTATATTTGGTGAAAGGGCATTGAAAGAGGTAATTAAGTTAAACATTAAGACAAGCCTTAACACATTCTGCTCATATCCAGGTAAGGAGAGGAGATTAAAGCGTGGAGGATGGAGAGCTGATGTAAGGAGGCACTGAGAGGTCAGCTATCTGCTGCTAAGAAGAGGCCTTCAGAAGAAACAAGGTAACACTTTAGTGTTGGCCCTTTGGTCTCCATGACAGCACACCCTAAATGTGGGTGGTACTGGGGTTAGAATCGAAAGGAGAAATCTAAGGCCATCGTTCTCTGCTTCTTGACTGTTGAACTCGGGCTATGCCCTGCTCTATGTTTCTCCATGTTGTAGAAAACTGTTTTTTTTTGTTTTTTTTTTTTTTCAGGCTGTGTCCTCCTCTGGGAGACTCCGTTTTATGCCCCATTTTAAGGAGAAGGATAAGAGCAGCCACGGAGCAGAGCCAGAATTGGCATGCTGGGTGAGTAGGAACAGAGGCAGCTGGTAAGATCACTGGGGTAAATTAAGACTGTAGGGGCACGTGGTGCGTTAAAAATGTACCAGGCAGCTGGCCTGAAAGAAAATTGTGTGTGTGTGTATGTGTGTCCACCTTGGCCAGGCTGCTAAAGTATAGGCAGATTATATGACAAATTGTTATCATTGAAACCCACAAGCCTTGTGAATTTATTATTCTTCAACAGTTCCTGACATTTCAGAAAGGCACAAATGTGTTTGTCTGTGTACCCAGTATGATGCCCTCATGGCAGTGTGACCAGCCACCTCCTGCTCCTCACCATAACTTTCCTGCCATGATGAACTGTGTCTGCTGGAACCATGAGCCAGATGAACACATCCTTCCTTAAATTTCTTTCAAGCACGACTTTTTTTTCTCCCAGATGCCGGTTTCTGGAGACTGCCCACATGTCTTAGCTCACGGTTCCATCCTCCACCTTCTAATTCGTCACTGCAGAGTCTGGACCTTTTCACTCTTCCTCACGCTCCTCTGCTCTTCTGCATGTCTCTGAATCTGGGATCCTACGAAGAGATGGAGCCCAGCCAGGAAACCCAGCTTAGTCTCTCTTACTTCAACACAGCTCATTAGAACTCATTTTCCTGCCATCTTCACTTCCCGTTGGGATGTCACCTCCCCTGTTCACCTATTCACAGGATGTGTGTCATTACCCCACCTCCACCTACCGGCACTCCACAGTCTCAGCTTTGACCTACGAGGTGGATGGGTTCTTCATTCTGCAAGCCTACTTCCTACCCTGTCCTTTACAAAAACACTTGAACAAGGAATATCACATCTAAAGACTAATTGGAAATCTTCAGCTTAATAGCTTGATACAGAAAAATAGCACTTAACATAAGAATAAAGCCTGAGTATGGCTAAAATAGATTGACTGCGGTTTTCTATCTTGTATAAAAGAGTCAAAAGTAGGAGAGGATGGGAGAATGTAGAAAAAATGGTGAAGATATATACAAGTTTCACTAGATCTTTATAAACAAAAATAACACTGTCCATTCAGCTCCTAAAATCGAAGTTTGTGACATTTGGCAAAATGTGCTGTGTATATGAAGGCCTATTGTGAATAGAATTGCTGTAGAAAAAAAAAGAACAGAGGTTGTGTGCACTTCTGGAAGACATCACAAAAGAGATAAACAAAAACTAGAGGCTGAAAAGCTGGGATAATAAATTCCAAAGGTGAAAGTCCAAGCTGTAGATCCCTGAGACACAGCACAAATTGCTTCTCAGAAACTCACAAAACATAAGAGAAAGCATTCAAGTCAAATTTACTTGGTTCTGAAGGCCTGAAAATCCCCAGCTAGGAATCTATAACTACATCAGGAATCTGTCCTCTTTGCCCCAAATTGCATTCTTTTATAAGCATGCCTGTTTTTCCTAGCATTCCAAAGGCTCTCTTTCCATTTGCAGACTCTTTGTCTTAGAAATATCATTTTCCCTCATTTGTATCCAGAATGAATGGATCGTTCATTGAGTAAGCCACGTGGAAAAAAAGGGAAAGTCGAAAGAGAGAGAGAGAGAGAGAGAGAGAGAGAGAGAGAGAGAAAAGGAAGGAAGAAAGAGGGTCAATGTTTACAGGTATATATCAGAACAAAGATGGAAAATAGAAGCAGCTTCACAGAGCAATGTGTCCAGGATGACATGAAGGGGAACAGACACCAATTTTGGCCAGGTTATGAACTTCAAAAAATATTTTTAGAGCTATTGGTCAGATTTCCCGTTCTAACAGTCATTCCTGTGGTGCTCAGTTGTGCTGTTCAGGACAGAGATGTTCAAAGCAATCAGTTTCCCGAACTGTTTGCCAAATTAAAATCATGTTGGTGTCTGACACCTCATTTTTCCAGAAGTTTGGAAATGATATATAGCGAGAGGAGACTAGCCTCCAAGTTAGAGGGAGTTCACAGCCCTGGAGGGAGCAAAGAGAAGCCAATTGCCCCCACCCAAGGAGGAAATGCTTCCCAACACCTACATATTAAAAAAAAATAAGTTGTGTTTTATGTGTATAAAACTAAAAGCAGCTTGGAAAACTGTCAGCCAGTACACTACAGCTTCTTTTCTCATAGTACTTTCTCTGATTTCCCGGGATTTAATTCCTCCCTTCGACATCCAACTCTCTATTTATCCTGAGTCAGAGCACTTATTCCCCTTAATAAAAGCCCTGGAGAAGGATACTCGGCCAGCGTTTCGAGGACCTCCCCTGGAATTAGTCAGAGGCATAAAGAAGGCTTTGTACTTTGTTTCTAATTCCATATGAAACTCTAGAGGGAGCGTCCTATGGATGAGAGATTGAAATATGTGAATGCCAATCGATACCCTTTTTTAAACTTACATGGAGACCTAGTGTTAAATGACCAAAAAGTAAGAATTATGAACGAGGTATTAAGATAATGATCTGATACACTCATAAAAGAAGACAGGGTGGTTTTTTTTCAGATTAATTTTTGTTATTTGTTTAAATTATATGTTTGCAAGTATGTGCCCATGAGTGTGGTGCCCACATAGCTGGAGTTACAGACAGTTGTTAGCCCTCTGCTGTGGGTGCTGGGAACTGAACTCAAGTCCTCTGGAAAAGCACCATGTGCTTAACCACTGAACCATCAGGCCTGCTCCTTCAACTCTCCCACCTTCTCTTTTTCGTGAGAATGAGTGGCCATTTCTTTATCTCTAAATCTACACTCTCTTTTTGTAGACAGGGTGTCATTATATATACCAGGAATGCCTCGAATTTATGATCCTCCTGCTTTAGCTTCCCTTAGACTAAGCTTACAGGTACGAGTCACTGAATACTGCATGGAAAAATCACTTTAAAACTGTGGTTTATATGCGCTCTTTATTATCTCACTCTCTTTCTACAGTGAGGCTTGAACCTCCACTGGAAACTGGAGATTCTGCTCTGACTACATGGCAAACAAATGGTTCCCTCTCAAATATCTGTGCGAAGAAGACTTGGGCAGCTCCCGTTCACAACTCAACAGATTCTGCAGACAAATGAATACAATTATTAGTTCATGTCTGTATTGCAAAATGTCACTGCTCCTCCTAATCCTTGCTAAATGCTTGACTTGGTTTGTAAGATATAAAATTGGATTGGACAGTACTGTTTAAGATGGTCCATATGGAGGACTGGAGAGATGGCTCAATGGTTAAGAGCATTGCCTGCTCTTCTAAAGGTCCTGACTGAGTTCAATTCCCAGCAACCACATGGTGGCTCACAACCATCTGTAATGAGGTCTGGGGACCTCTTCTGGCCTGCAGCCATACACACAGACAGAATATTGTATACATAATAAATAAATATTTTTTAAAAAATTAAAAAAAAGATGGTCCATATGTTCTCTGATGAGAAGAAAGGATTAAGTTTCTGATTTTGTCTAACTTGGGATATTTTCTGAATGTTTGCTCTATTTTAAGAACCTAGGTTGAAGTTCAGGAACAGATTCTCCCATCTCTTCCTTTCTTCTCTCCTGCCAACAAAAGTTTAACTTAAAGGGTGGCAGCACATGATTTAAGGCGGCTGAGACCAATATTGTGATGAAGTGACATTAAGACAGGAAAATGAGTGAATTCTAAGACTTACCGAGAACCCAAGAGATGCTTATGTAAACCACACATGGTATTTTCTACTACTAAATACAAGCTTTTGCCCCACTGAGACACAAAACCAAGTCCCTCTCAATGAGTAGATATTATTCTAAATGAAGATATTCATCTTCTCAGCCACCAAATTGGTCTTACTCCCTAAATATCATTTGCATCATCTACCTGCATCCAGTTTTGCTTCTGCTATGAAAGCCAGGCCAGCATTATCAACTTCAAGACAGCAGCCAACCCTCTCTAGACTCTGTGCTTCCAGCTTTGAACTTTTCAACTGTTTTACTTTATAGGTTTAAGAGTCTATTTTATCACTCTACAGTATTCAATTCTTTTAAAAATAATTCTGACACTTCACATTACCTACTAAGCAGATGTCAGAATTTATCATAATTAATGTAACTTTCCATGATCTCATTGTCCCCCTTCTCTAAGCTCATCCCTTGACAAGATTTCCACTCACTCCATGACATGGGAATAGAACTTCCTGGAGTGTTCCATCTATCGATAATGCCATACCTTCTATCACTTCTCCCTTTCCTGTCTTCTGAGTAGTTATTCTTTATCCTTCAGTCACAGTCAGATATCCTTCCTTAAGAAAGTCCTCTTTGGCCACTAGGTTATGTCAGGCTTCACAAGCCCTTGCACCCAGCCTTTTCATTATACCATTCATCAGATGTTAAAATAATTGACATTGCATCTTCCCAACCCGCCTGTTGAATTCTACAAACATAAGCTTGAAAGTGGAGTGTCAATATAGACAATGTTCAATAAACATGTGTTGAGTGAATGTCCATGAGCTCCAAAGACAATTAGATTGAAGACAAATGTCGCGGAAGTCTAAGATGCAGTTGTATGCTTCACTTACACAACTCTGGCCATATTGGTTCTTTGTTCCATCAAGGACAATGAATTCATGGTATACAATGTGATCAGACTCTCATGAAAGAAACTGATTAATAATAAAATTGTTAAATCCTTTAAACAACCCAACTGGAAAATATATAGAGAAAACAAGTCATTCATATCCTACCAAACTTACTAAAGAAGCAAGCAAAAGTGGTTCCTTATCTGTTTCATAATGAATTTTATTGGATCCAAAAAAGAAATTAATTCGGATACCATATAATAAAATATAAACATATAGGTGAGCTTATTTTATCATAGAATATTTTTAGAAAAAGTAAAAATTGCAGGACAGCCAAATGGTCAATTTGACTAGGGAGCTTACCCCCAAGCCTGTTGATTGACTCCAATCCCTAAGACCCAAGACGAGGATGGAGTCCCCAAATTTATCCTTTGACCTCTACACATTTGCTGTGACATGCACACACCTATGCCTGTGAGTTTTGGTTTGTACACATGCATACACAGACACACAGACACACAAATAAGTGTAATAAGCAAAAATTAACAAAACATTTTAAAATTTACAGAGGCAAATTTCAACCTCAGAAATTTAGATATGGCAGAAGAACAGCAAATTAGAAAATTCTAAACTATGCTTGATGAATATCCATGTGGATTTTCTAAATGCCAACAGAAACGAGTTTACAAGATAATGTTGTATGGCCTTTCCTGGGAGACAGGAACGAATGCCTATTTGTTCCAGACAGGACATAAATGGACAAGCTTAGGAAGTAATCCCACCCAGTACAGATGAGAAAGCCAGTGAGTCTATCGAGCTATTTCAAGGATCTGGGATGACTCAACGACATGGCTTCATCAGCTCCATCACCAAAAAAACCCATCGCTGCATCAGCCGCATTAACCAAGGACCCATGGCTGAGTCAGTCACATCACCAAAAGTCCCCACCAGACATGGATGACAGCTCACACAGGCTCTTGCCCCGGACGGTTCACAGGAAGCTGTGCTGCCTGGAGAGCCTCCTCTCTGAAGTGATTACTATCTGATGTTGAACACGGGGGAGGGAACTTGTGGATCTTGAGATGTTCTGAACTTAATGGGCCTCCATCTGCAGTGTGAGCTTCTCTGCTTCCTCCAAGAGAGAGTGCTTCAAGTCAAATGGAACAGCTCCAACGCAGACAAAAGTGAAGAAATGATAAAATTCCACAATGGTTTGTTCTTGAGAGAAAATAGAGCACTTAAGTATGTTAAGTGACTTTCATCTGAATATTTTGACAAGGTATTTTATTAAGCATATATAACCATAAATATATTTATACATATACATGTGGTTAATGTATTAATATCTTTGAAGCAGAGAATAGTATCAGCTAGGCCAATGGGATAGGATGGAAATCTTCTGTGATGTAAGTCTTGTCCTTTAGGATCATTCTCACCCGCTCATAGGGATGTCGAATGAGAATCAAAGCATTGTTTGGCGAGCCCTCTTTACAGTTTTCTGTCACCATTCTGACTCCTAAGAGCCCCTGGACTTGCTGCTCTGACCCTCTGTGTCCATCTCAGATGACATCTATAATCTTAGAATTACAGGTGTTCCAAGAAGAAAATCTCCTTTTAGTCAGAAAAGGCCATTTACTTGCTTTCTATTCTCAGACAGGTCAAATCAATTACAACTCAGATCTCATTACTGACATTTCTGGAAATCCAAATGAAAGGTCACATCCCAAACAATCAAGCTGCCATCTATGTGATGAAACCATGGCACGGCACAAGAAAACTGGCAAGATGTCTTCGGTCAGATAGACAGACTGCAGAATCTTCAGGGGCTGGCAATAAAGTTCACTGAAGTTACAGCAGTGAGGAGTGCCTGCTCGCCCATGAGATGGGCAAAGGGCTAGAATGAGTGGGAAAAGAATGTGAGCCTCGCTCTAACAACTGGCTTTGTTAACACACTTGGAATCCCTAATATAGAACGCAGTTGACAGACCCCAATTTTCACACAGTGTGACAGAAGCGCTGAAGCACAATGCACAGCAATAGCAAGATTTCCGTGCTCTATAAAAAGTCAGTTGATTTATCATAAGAATACATTGGGGGTGGGGACCAGAAAAACAGAAAGAACTGTGTTCAATCAAGAGGAAATGGACACAATTATACTTATGTACTTTTATAGAGAAAGGAAAGTGGCTATTTAGAGCCTCTTGGTAAACATCGGATAAGAAGCACATGACTGTATCTCTCTGAGGATATTGTAAAATTTCAGAGGGGGAATGAGTCACTAAGAGGAACGTATTCTGTCGAGAGAGTCCCTAATCAAACACTGGGGCCAAAAGGACATAGCAGATTTTCATTCCCTTGTTTACAAATCAAGACCCTGAAATACAGCTAGGTTGTGTCATGTGCTGACTGATGCTATGCAGCCAGCCATGATTTCCTTCTTTTTCTTTTTTTTTTTTTTGATGAACAAAGACTCATTATCCAAAGATATCATATCTGATAAAGTATGTCAGAGAGAAAGAGCAGGAATCTTAAAACAGTCTACATGAAGATGATAATGGTACTAACAATGATTTTCAGTTATTATGTTATGATGTACAAGATGCTATGACATGTGATGTATTTCCATCACATAAATGCACACATAAATAATTGTGTTTCCGATTAATTGAAAAAATATAAACCTGGAAAAATAAGTAACATGGGGAAAATAGAAAAAAGCTCTTTTTAAAGAAAGGTATAGGGGTAAAATTTATCTAGGTAATAGCTGATATTTAAAAAGAGACTAAAAACAATTGAGGAAAAGACTCGGGAGGATGCTGGGAGATGGATATTTGAGGCACAAGAGAAAGTGTAAAATCTCTAGGTCAATGGGCTCTATGGGGAAGTATTAGTTTATCTTCCTCATATAACATGATCATTCAGACTTGAATTCTTCCCTCAAGAAACTCATTAAAGCAACCACACTAATAAAAAGAGGGAGAAGTAAATTTTAACTCAAAAGAGGTAGGTATTTTTCTTTAACTTGGCAAAATAGGATTTGTGTCGGTGGGGAAATGCAGACCAAGCCAGAAGCGGCATTTCAGCATAGCTTCAGGAGCAGGCGTTCCAGCGGGTTCTTAAGACCAGAAGCACAGTTTCTTGTCAATAGACAGGAATTTGCAAGGAAAATAAAAGATGGATCTTTGAGGGGAGTACTGAAGAAAAAAGTTCAGTTTAACCAGAAAGAAGCAAAATGAGAGTAAAGAGGAAGACAACAGAAAGACTAAGCAAGGGCAACACAGTTCAAGCTAAGGACTTTGGAGGGGGGGGGGACTGGGGGATGACTTGTTGAATGTGGAGTCTGAGTGTAAGAGCCAGGATGGATTGCCTTGGTAATAAGAGGAAAGGCTACCAGAAATGAGGGACTCAGGGAGAATGAGTGTGAGGTAGGTTGAACCCCAGTTCCTAGAAGAGGCTCTTTAAGCATTGGTATGAATCACAATTATACAGTGGGAGGTCCGGGCCTTACCTGAGCAGTTTCTGAATCTCCTCTGTGTTAGAATTCCCATGTCTCACAAATCCCCAGATAATTCTGTTGTTGCTGCAGCAGAGACCACACTTGGTGAACCACTCTCCTAGGAGGGTGTTTAGATTGACAGGGCACAGAAGGTGCAAGGCAAGACAAAGATTGCCTAGTGAAAGGGGCTGAAAATAAGAGCCATGGGAAAGTGGCGGGGTTACTGTGAAAGCCACTGGATGTCTTCTTAGACAGCTGAGCTGACAACTCAAGTCATCCTTTCATCGTCAAACATTTTCTCTACTCCAAGTGCAGACTACCATCCTAGGATGAAGAACAGATGTTTTCAAGTTATTTCCAAACTGTTCTGGAAGGCACCACCCAATAGAAATATAATATAAACCACAGTCTAATTTTTTATTTTTTAGCACACTCACTCAACACTAAAGAAAGGGTGGAAGGAAATATAACATTATATGTAAAATACATTCATTTAAAAATGTTAACAGATGTAAGTAATTATTTTAAAGGTGGTTGTATTTAAGACCCATCTCAATTTAGACCTGTGACACTTAACAACCTTATATGGAAACTAGCTACTATATCACATAAGGAAAATCTAGAATTAAATAATAGACCAGTCTATAAAGTGCCTGTGAATTTCAATTTTCCCAGCCTTCAGAGTCATATAATTGAAATATTAATTGCAGGATTATATCCATCTGAGTGTTAAGAGCAACATTTAAGGAAATGGTACTGAAGCGAGCAGGATTGCTCAGTGGGTAAGCATACCTGTCACTAAACCTGATTAAGTTCCATCCCAGGCACCCACATAGCAGAAAGATAGGGCTAACTCCAGAAGTTGTCCTCTGACCTCCATATGCATGCTGTCATGATGTTCACACACACACACACACACACACACACACACACACACACAGAGAGAGAGAGAGAGAGAGAGAGAGAGAGAGAGAGAGAGAGAGAGGGAGGGAGGGAGGGAGGGAGGGAGGGAGGGAGAGAGAGAGAGAGAAACAGACAGACAGAGAAAACAAATAAAGACAATAATAAATTAGGAAAGTGCCAAAGCACCCTTAAAGGTTTATTGACTATAAAGGTTAATTAGGTACAATTTGATTTCATTAGCAATGTATCATTTCTGAATGTCTATGAAAATGTATCTAGGAGAGACTGACATTTATATTAGCAGACTAAGTAAAGATCTACTGTTGTCCAATATAATGTGTGGGTACCATCTATCCATTCAATTCATTAAAGGCTTCAACAGAACAAAAAGGCAGAAGAAAGATTCTCATATATTCCTTCCCTCTCCCCTCTCCCTACATAACTATCTTCCTATATGTCCTTTGTCTGTATGTTCCTGAAAAGGGGGGCTGTGGATTGAAGAAAGAAATAGACAAGAGACAGAAGAGTCAGGAGGGCTTCCAGTGAATGCTGTAACAAAAGGCCCCAAGTATATTACTCATAGTCCTTATACACCCCAATCAAAAGGGGAGGGCACAAGACTTCCAGGGTACAAAGGACAAGCAAGTGTAATCACATCTCAAAAACACCTAGTAACCACACCCTAAATCAAAAATTCTGTTGTCTGACTTTTGAGGAGCAAATAATCCAGGAGCCGCACCTTTGTTCAAACAGACTGCTGTTTGTCTTTGAGGAACAAGAATAGGTTTGAGCTCTCTGACCTTTAGTCAAGACAGAACAGATCCAAAACTTTGGGCTCTGACAATTAATGAACTGAACTTGTTTATGCTCAACCAAGAAGGGAGGAGGTTAGTAAGGATAGAATGAAACGTCTGCGACTATAGGGTGAAGGACAAGAATAAATAAGATTAAATTAACTTCTCTTTCTGCAAAAATGGAGCAAGCAAACAAAAAAGAGTCATTTGGAAGTGCACGAAATCGTGACTTCTGTGTAGCAATTATCAGATAAAGACAAAATAAACCTTATGAATTAGACAACATGCAATTGGGAAAAGGTTTTCAAATCATAGTTCAGGGGAGAAAACTCTAATTGAACGCATACCTATGAACACTGAGAGTTTTGAGCTGAAACTCTAGACAGGCCAAGGCAGGTAGAGTTTGCAGGGAAGACGGCGGGGAAGGGCTGTCTGCACAAAGACAGAGATCCCTAGAGTATCCTGATGAGTCTATAGCTGAGAACTGTGAGGAAATGGTCTGATGTGGGAGAAAAAAAAGTTTTAGGAAACGTAATCTGTAGAACTCACACACAGTGGGAATGGTTGGGTTTTGTCCAAGAAGAAGGGGAATAAAACTACGTAATTCAAAGTGACTGAATAGGGGATACAAAAGATATTGCCTTACAATGGGACAAAACTGAAGCAAAGATGAAGATTAAAGCTACAGCTACCCCTATACATACAATAAAGCCCAAAATAACTCTCAGAAGAATAAACTATTACCAAATAATTTTATGCTGTCTTAGAGTAAAACTCAAAGATGTTTATAGTAAAATACCTAGCAGGCACCAATGCAAAAGTCACAGTGATTGACACCCAGTGAAAATTACTGGGTATATAAATAAATATAACTTGGGATGAAGAGAGATCAGTTGAAAAGATCCAGAAATTACAACGATGAAATTGATAGAAAACATTAACACAGTGATTACACTGAATCTTGTGTTAGTAAGCTCAAGGTGCTGTAACCATAGGTGGTTTAAATGACATGCACTTCTTATAATTCCAGAGACAGGGAATTTGGAGAATGACAGGGGGAGATGGTGGCAGCACATCTGGATTCTGTAGCAGGTCATCATACTGGCTTGTGAATGATTGCTTCCTGGGGCAGTATGCTATATGGGCTCTGGACAGCAATGGCCTCTTTATCCACATATTAAGGCCTAGTCTCAAAATATCATCACACTGGAGGTGAACATTTCAACAACATATAAAGGAAGGGCACAAATATTTGGTCTGTACCACTTATAATTCCATCCATTTGTACACTGTGTGTACCTCCATTTCACACCATTCCTCCCTGTTCCAACTTTTTCTATGATCCCCAATGAAGGTCACCTTGAATTTATGACCTCTTCTACATCTACTTTTGTTGTAGATATACATACATACATACATATATATATATATATATATAAAACCACATGTGTGGATATATATGTGAATATATATGGTAATAATGATATATATGTGAATATATATATTAATGTTGCCCTAATTTCCTTGTTTTGGGGGTTGACCATTTAAGATTAGTTTCCCCTCCCTCAGCAGACATTGACTGTCTTTATCTCTCCATTCATGGGTGGAGCCTTGTGAACTTTTTCTCCACCCATGTTGGCATGAGGACTAGTGTTGTCTTTGCAGGTCTTTTGTGCAGCAACCATGCTGTTGAGAGTTGATAAGAGAAACATCTCTGTCCTGTTCAGAAGGCTCCATCTTATAACAACCATCCTGCTCCTCTGACTCTTACATTCCTTCTGCCCCTCCTGTGATGTTCCCTAAGCCTTTGGTGTAGGGGTTCTGTTACAGATGTTCCATTTGGGGCTGGGCACCACAAAGTTGGTTATTTTCTGTAATTTTACTAGCTCTCTAATAGTCTCAATCTGCTTCAAAAAGGCTTTTTTTTTTATTTAATGAAATGTGAGAGCTGCACTTACCTATGGGTACAAGGGTGAGTATTTAGAAGGTGATTAGAAGCTGCATTACTTTGGCAATATGGAAGTGGTAGGCTCTTCTCTAGGGCCTGTAACTTCTTCATCGACAGGTTCTAGCTAGATTTACAGCCCAGGCATGAGTTCCCTCCAACTGAGCAGGTTTGGGGTATAATTAGAAAGCTGTTGGTTGCCCCAAGATACAAGTGCCGCAGTTCACCAGTGGGACTATCATTCTCATTCTTTCACTGTGGTTCTCAGGCTTTACAACTAGGCAAGACTGTTGCTAAGTTTTTTTTTTTTCCTTTTGAAGCTTGCATGAAACTATGTGACACTTTGAGAGCTAGCCTTCAAGGAGGAAGCTTCCAGGTCAGTACCCCGTGTGGGCTTTCCAAGTCCTGTGTCTGAAGTATGGGCTGTCTTCATCAACAGAGATTTACCTTAATGTTCTGGCAAGCAACCAAAATAGCACATTATCTGGGCATCTTTTGGAAGCCCCTGCTTTACCAGTGACTCACAGGAAGGTGTCCTCTGACTAGCACTGGAGCTTTTGTCAGATAATCTATGACATCTAAAGGGAGCATCATCCCACAGTGTTGTATAGCTGCATCAAATATATGCATATAGTATGCATTTTAAGTATTTTTATAAAATAATAGGTCTCCCTATGGCTAGTGACATTAATGTATGTATAATTTCTATATAATACATAGAATTCTAAGGTTGTGACATGACATGATATATGAAATTCTAAGGTTCTGATATAACATTTGCATAATATAATACATGTGATGTAGTATATAAAGTTCTGATATTGAGAAAACATTTTTGAAAAAATGATAGGTTGAAATATTTCACAGTTTTCACTCTGCCCCGAAGCATAGAGCTGTGCTGTTGCTTGCCCTGCTGGAAGGAAAGCTCGGGAGCTTGGAGCAGCCCACAGACTACAAGCACAACAGTCATGGCCAGTGGGCCACAGGGTTGGAAACATTCCATTACTGAATAGGGCCAGTTCTCAATCTGCCTCTGTCCGAAGCATGGAGCCGCCACTGCTGTAGTTCACTGTGGTTACACTGTGGGGTAAGGAAAGCACAATGGTTGAGGGGAGCAAAGGGCTGTGGCATTGTCCACAGGTTGCAAACACAAAGGTCGAGTCTGGTAATCTTCAGGGTAGCCAGCACTGAGGGCAGGGAGCTACAAGATCACCCTGACTCTAGGTAACAGCAGGATATCTGAGATAAGTCTCGACGATGGTCCAGCGTTTATGATGTATCTGAAACCAGAAACCTTGAAGCTGACCACATGACTCATTGGAATGAGCGTTTGCAAGTAAAGCTGTTTGGGAACAAAAGAAGTGTGTGTGGTAAAGAGGTGGACCTAGAGATGCTAAGGCGGTGGTGATAGATGCGGGAGAAGGCTGTGGTGGACAGGGGAACATGACCTCCCTGACTCTGAGCGACGACAGGATGTCTGTCATTTTACAGATTGGGCCTCCTCCAAAGATCTTCATTGTCTGTGATGTCCCCAGAGTCTATGTTGGTCTCCGTGGTCTGTGTCACTACCAAGAATGTGCTGGTGTCGGTGGTCCATGCTGAAGCCCCTGTCTAGTGCCTGTGGTCCAAGTGGTGGTCCATATTCTGTGTTGCTGCTGATTGCCGTATTGGTGTCTGTGAACTATGCCACCAACAGAAGCATGTTGATGTCTGTGGTCCATGCTGCCACTTGAGGCCATGTTGGTGTTAATGGACCTGCTGTGATCAGGGAATGTGTTGATGCCTGTGGCCTGAGTTACCAATCTGCCACCTGAAAGCATGTTAATGTCTATAGCCTGTACTATTGCTGAGGGCAATGGTGGTGTCAGTGTTCCATCCTGCATCAGGGTGCTATGTTGATGTCCATAGTCTGTACTGCCATGAGAGACCATCCTGAGATCCAAGCCTTATGCTGATGCTGAAGACTATGTGGATGTCTGTGGTCCATGTTGTCACCAGAAACCATGTGGAAGTCCATGATCCATGCTGCTAATGACTGTAAGGGGCAAGGAAGCTTTTCTTTGTTTGTTTGTTTGTTTGCCATGACTACAGACTCACAGTTGAGAATGAGAGGCAGAGGCATCTATGACAACCTCTCCCCCATACCGCCACTCGCATCCCTCAAAAACAAATAGTCTGAACAGGATGCTATTAAACAGAAGTCTTAAAAATTGTGGTAAAGATGAAGTGAAGCTTTTTACAGGTTAAAGCTTCTGGCTGAAGTTGGAGGTGGGGAAAGATTCAGTTTTCTTTAAGGGATTGGCCACTGAGTGTTTGGTCATGCTCCGGTGAATATAGGGGCAATACAAATAGGACTTGGTACATATTTCTTTATACTTCTTTACTTGGGAGGAATATCACAGGGATTGACGGGAGGACCTGGGAGGACTGGAAAATGACTGTGATGTGATGATGCATTACGTAATATTCCCAAATAATCAATAAAAATATTAGGGTGGAAAAATAAACTGAATAACAAAACATATTATACATTTAAAGAAAATAATAAATTTACATTTCCCAGAGGCTCAATGAGCTCCAAATACACAGAGAATAGAAATCACTCTACCAATTAACAACAGATTTCTAATGTCTTATTCTGCTTAGGCTGTTAAAAGAAGATATCAAAGTCTGAGAGGTTTAATTAGCTTTAATTTATTTTCTTTGGAAATCTGAGACTAGTGCAGTCACTGTCTACTGGGGGCGCTTTCCTTGAGCGGCAGACAGCCAGTTTCTGGCCGTGTCTTCACATGGATGGAGCTGCGTGAATAGAGAGAGCTCTGGCCTCTTCTTTTCCTTTTAAGATAAGTGTTAGTGGTGTGTATGCATGTGTATATGGTTGTTCCCATGTGTGGGAGTACACACGGACATGTACACACATGTGTGTGGAGGACCAAGGCTGACATCAGGAGTTTTTCCCACTACCTCTGCACTTTATTTATTGAGGCAAAATCTCTTGGCTAAACACAGGGGTTGGTGATAAAGTGAGGCCGACTAGCCATCCTGCTTCATTGATTCCCTGTCTCGACTTCCCAGGCACTAGAATTACAGACTTCAAAAGTTGACCTGGTACTTATAGGAGTTCTGGAGATTTGAACTTGATGCCTCAAGCTTCTGCAGCAAACATTTTAGTCACTGAGCCAAGTCCCAAGTCCCACTCTTTCTCTTCTTAGGAGAGCTACCAACCCTTTCTTATTAAAGATTAGGGCATCAAGACAAGGTTTGGAGAAGCAAATTTCAGTGTATAAAACTTAAAAGGCAGAAATAATAAAAGCAACTTAAAAGCAGATGGAGATAAAAGACAAACTTCAAGTAGGAAAAATATGATTAAGGATGATTGCGAATATCTAATAAGAAAGGCCTTGGAGCATCACCTTTAACAAACTGAAAAAACAAAACTCTCAACCATTTATGATGACTTTCAACCTTATATTTAAATAAGAAGCAGGCTAAAAATAAATAATAGAAATGCAGGAAAATTTTGACTGTGGAGTGTGAGGAGTTTTGTTTAAAGCAACCTAACATTTCTGTCTACTGCTTGATTGCATTAGTTGAAAAATATACTTTTTATTGATGCTCATATAATAATCTAGAATGAAGTGTGATGGTTAATAATCATTGTGAGCTTGAATGGACTGAGGATTAATAAAGCACATCTCCTTGTGAGGGTTTTCTAAGACAACTGGATATTGAGCTTCTGACCAGATGAATGATTTAATCCATGGTGGATTAAATATTTAAAGAGATTACAGGGAGGTGATGGAACTGTGGAAAGCGGAGTCTGGTTGGAGGAAGCAGGTCGTTGAGTACGTTTCCCTGGAAGCTACATTTTTGCCCTGGCTCCTTCCACTCGCTCTTCTGTCTGCATTCAGTCTGGGATAGAGTGAAGAAGTAAGTGGTCACTTTAGAAACTTGGAACTGCAGCATCCTTAGCCGTTAAGGAAATGCAAATCAAAATGACTCTGAGATTCCACCTTATGCCCTGTCAAAATGACGAAGATCAAAAACACATGTGACAGCTCATGCGGGAGAGGATGTGAAGCAGGCAGAACACTTCTCCATCGCTGCTGGGAGTGCAAACTTGTGCAGCCACCTTGGAAAGCACTATGGTGTTTCCAAACTGGGAATTGATCTACCTCAAGACCCAGCTGTACCACTCTTGAGCATTTACCCAAAGGATGCTCGATCACACCACAAAAGGATGCTTGCTCACCCGTGTTCATAACAGCTTTGGTCATAATAGCCAGGACCTGGAAACAATGTAGAGGTCCCTCAACCGAAGGATGGATAAAGCAAAGGTGATGCATTTACACAATAGAGCATTGCTTAGTTGTTAAAAACAAAGACGGCAGGAAATTCGAAGGCAAATGGATGAAACTAGAGAAAAAAAATCATCCTGAGTGAGATAACAGATACAGAAAGACAGATATAGTATGTGGTATGTACTCATTCGCAAGTGGTTATTAGCCCTAAAGTAAAGGATAACCAGGCTTTAATCCACAGCCTCAGAGAAGATGAGTAACAAGAAGAGTTTAAGGGGGGCACTTGAATCTCTCTGGGAAGGGGAAATAAAAAAGATTTCATGGGTGGGCTAGGGGTGGGGCAGGATGGGAACATGAGGGGTCTGGTGTGGGTGGGGAGATATAGAGAACACAGAAAGAGCCTACTGGAAAAAGGGTCATTTCAGGGTCAGGTAAAAACCTGGTGCAAGGGAAACTCCCAGGAATCTACAAGGATGATTCCAGTTAAGACTCCTAGCAATAAGAAATATGGAACATGAACTGGCTCTCTTCTTTGACCAGACAAAACTCCCAGTGGAAGGATTGGGGCACCAAACCAGCTACATAATCTTCAACCAAAGCCTGCCCTGCCTAGGAGATGTACTGGAGTAAGGGTGGCACAGAGATTGTGAGCTCGGCTAACCAATGACTGGTACAGCCTGAGACCAAGGCCATAAGAGTGAACCCTCCTCTCATACTGCCTGAAGCATCAAGACACAGAGGTGGGTGACCCAGAGACCTAGGATAGAACTAAACACAACTGGAGAAAAAAAAATCAATGTAATGATACCTGATGATATTCTGATATACTCATAGATTGGTGGTTACTCCAACAGTCATCAGAGAGGCTTCATCCAGCAACTGGTGGGAAATCAATGCAGAGACCCACAGCCAAACATTAGCTGGAACTCGGGAAATCTCGAGAGAGGAAGATGGCAGGAGCCAAAGGAGTGAAGGACATCACGAAAAAGCCCACAGAATCAACTCACCTGGGCTCATAAGAGCTCACATAGACAGAACCAACAACCAGGGAGCCTGTATGAAACTGATCTAGACTCTCTCTCTCTCTCTCTCTCTCTCTCTCTCTCTCTCTCTCTCTCTCTCTCTCGTGTGTGTGTGTGTGTGTGTGTGTGTGTGTGTGTGTGTGTATGACAGTTGTGTAGCTTGGGCTTCCTGTGGGACTCCTAACAGTGGGAGCAGGGACTGTTGCTGATTCTTTTGATTTTGAGGTCCTATTCTTCATGCTAGGTTACTTTGCTCAGCCTTAGTACAAGGTGAGGAGGTGCTTAGGCTTACTGCAACTTGATATGCCATGTTTTGTTGATATCTGTGGGAGGCCTGCCCTTTTCTGAATAGAAAGAGAGGAGGAGTGGATGGGGGTGTAGGCAGAGGGGAGGTAGAGAAAGGGACTGCAATGAAAGTAGGGAGGAGGAAATGTGGTTGAGATGTAAAAATAAATAAATAAATATTAAAAAATAAAATAAACTGTGAACTGAAATAAATCCTTTCATGTGTAAGTTTGGCATGTGTGTGTGTGTGTGTTGCTTTCACAACACAATGCCTGACTCACATAGAAAGAAATATCTACATAGTTCCAATTCTCTTTCTCACCTTGTTTTGTTATAATTGAAGCAGACATCTCCAGTGCAAACTGTGCAATAAAATTTGGCTGCAAAACTGTTTTAATAATTGTCAAAAATCTGGTAGAAGCTGTCTCTCACCACCTGCATTGAAAGAAACAAACATTAAAAAATCCTTTTCTAAAAGTTCAGCTATTTTATTTCTTCTCATCCACAGACAAAGCTTGCCTGACAGCCCACTCCCACTCTCAGAGGCAAACACAAGAGTATCAGCAACTGGGAGACATAAGCATGACACGGGTTAATCCCTCCCTTGCACTCTGGTGCAATTCCTTCATTTTTTTTCCCATGTTTTGTCTTTAATGTGATCAAGATGGTGACTCTCGAAATACCTAATAGAAATGCAACTTCCAGACTTCTCTTTGCCAGGGCACATAATAGAGTTATAACTCCTTGTGTCTGGAAAGGACCTTTGTTTAAAACGTTAGTCTGAGGTAAGTAAACCGAAGCTTCTCTGGTGTAAATGAGCTTCAGATGGTTTGTGTGGCATGCTAACAATGGGAAAGACACAACAAGTCAGACCACAATTTTAATTCTGCCGGTTTAAGCATATGCATGTGTGCCGTTCCCTTGGTGTGTTTACCTTACGTCAACTAGCCATAAAACGAGACTCTCTGCAACTTAAGGTTGTAATCGAACTGAGCGATGGTACCACAGGTATCAGGCTTAAAATCCACACATTAATAGTTATTTAAATAAAACTTTATTTGTGTACGTACTCTTAAAAAGCTCTGGTCTCCAAATGTTAGAAAATTATTATTAATTGTGATTCTATTGAGTTTCAGTACATTTGGAATAACTAGTGATTTCTAGATGAAATTGTCACCCTAGTCACTCAGAGAAACAAAGCCAGTCTTGGAGGGCTTCCTTCATTTTTTTTTCTTCTCTGTTATTACTCCCAAGGAAGACTTAGGTTCCCAATGAGGCTCATACACCGCTCACTCCTGAAACTGGATATTAAGCTTTAGATTCCTCATTCCTTTAACTTCTGGACATGGACCTCCCATATCACTGAGAGCCTTCAGCTGACCCCCATGACACTGGCCTTTTGACATGATGCCAGCACCTGTCACTACACACAGTATCTTAACCACTACCTACAAATAAGATCAGCTTGTCATCTACAGCCCCTTCGTCTCGATCCAAATTCTGCCACTCAATTTTCTCTGTATTTTCTTTAAGTGCTCAGAAACTATCCCTTGCCTTTCTGAAACTTCCCAGAATCTTCTTATGAGTTCTCTTTCCTAGAAATTTCTTTGGCTCTTGGGGCTGTGACCATGCCCACACAATGCTGGCATCTGAAAGTTCCATTATAAACAAGAAGAGGAGCGCAGCCTTCTCAGCTTCCAGAGTCCCAACATGTACTGCATGTGGTTCATATAGCCCTGTGTCCTTCCCACCTGCCACAGGGCTAGGTGTTGAGATATGGTGATCCCCAAACAGACGGTAGACAGCATTTCTACCGTGTCTGTCATCATCTAACTTGCCTCCCTGACTAAACTTTCTTCTGTCCTTTATAGAAACAAAGGAAACATCTTTCAAGCTGGGTTTCATTTCTTCTTGGTCTGTAGTTTATGCCATAACCAAATGTTTTGTCTTACCTTAATTCTTATAAAAAATTCTGGAGGCCAGAACCCAATGTAACTATCATTAGGCTAAAATCAAGACATTAAGGTCACCAAAGCATAGAACTCAAAAGAAACCTGTTTTTGCCTTTCCCATATTATGGGTCCAGCCCGTTGCCTCACAGCCTCCTTTACAGTGAAGCCCAGCTTTATAACATGTCCTGACAGCCCTGTGTTCTCATTTTCGGCCTTCCATCTGCCTTCTCAATGTCTCTGTTCTTTTTCCTCCAGTAAAGCCCAGCATTATAACATGTCCTAACAGCTCCGTGTTCTCATCTTCGACCTTCCATCTGCCTTCTCAATGTCTCTGTTCTTTTTCCTCTTCCTTGGAACACTTATGGTGGCTTAGGGCCTACCTAGACAAGTCAGAATAACCTCATCACCAGATCTTCAACCATATCTGTAATAGTGTTACCACAGATTCCACAGATTATTTTCTGATGCTTTCAGGGGCCATTTAGTCTGTTGAAAGTGCCAGTATAATTAAATGGGAAAGAAAATCTTTCCAGGAAGTTCTTCTGGAGCCGCTGATATGTGTATGAGAAAGACAATCATACACATTATATGTTAAAATTCATCTGAATTGGATCATAGATTTAATTATAAAAGGTAAAACTGTTTTATGCTTATTAATATCAGTATTTTCTGGGTTTTGATGATTTTTCAAGCAGCTACTTATGTTATCTCACTGAAACGAGCTGAAACTGAACATTCTAATTATCTCAAAACAAAGAATACAAATACAAATTGATGTTTTATACCTGCATTACTTTTCTTGCTTCCATGAATAAAATATGTAGCAGAATCAGTTTAAGGGAGTAAAGATTTATTTTGACTCACGGTTTGAGAGAACCCAGTTCATCACATCAGGAAAGGCATGCTGGTCCAGGAAGTAGAAGCAAAGAGAATAGAAAGAGGGTCTGTACCAGAAATCTCAAGGCCAACCCTCCTCAGGATCGATCCACCTTCTCCAGCAAGACCCCACCCCATAAAGGTTTTCAAAGAAGGTGAGAAACAAATGCTCAAGTTGATGAATTTGTAAAAGACATTTCATACCCACCTATAGCAACGCCATCCCTGTTATAAGCCAAATACATTCCAGTCTGCAAAATGAATACACAAAAATGAGAAAATAATCACTAAATAAATGAGCACATTAAGCAAAGAAACATTTGGGATGAACTGAATCAGAAAAGAGTTTAATAAGCATGGTGTGTGTTGAGAATCTCAGTTCAACTCAGTTCCTAAAAGGATGAAAATAAAGCAAAATCATGCTTGCTTTTATGCCAGACGGTGGTGGAGCACACCTTTAATTCCAGTACTCAGGAGGCAGAGGCAGGAGGATCTCTGTGAGTTCAAGGCCAGTCTGGTCTACAAGAACAAGTTCCAGGACAGCGAGGGCTGTTACACAGAGAAATTTTGTCTCAAAAAACCAAAATAAATAAACAAACAAATAAAAATTAATTGATTAATTAACTATCTTTTCCTGAGAATAAGACAGGGATATATACACTCCCCCAGTCTTCACAAACAGAAAAGTGGACTGGAATGAACATTTCCTTAAATCTGTCATTCAGTTAGTTTAATAAAATGCTTCTGAGGCTGAAGAGAAGTTTCTGTGGTTAAGAGCACCTGCCGCCCTTGCAGAGCACGGGGGTTTGGTCCCTAAAGCCTGCATGATGCCTCACAACTCTCTATAACTCAAATTCCTAGGAGTTCTCCTCCCTCTTCCAGCCATCACACATGTGGTACACATACATACACCCAGGCAAACATCCACACACATTAAAAAAAACCTTAATTAAAAGACTGACTTCCAGCACAATATCCCAGCATGCCTCAGTATAGGCGGTGTAGGTATAGACTAAAGCCACATGTGACATTAGCACAGGCATACAAAGCATTCACCATGTGCTCCAAGGTTTACTAATGTTCAAGTCTGGTGCAAGGTAAGTGGGTCTTAAAAAATTTAAAAGAAAGCAGGTCTTAGTTAAACAAAATACAGCATCACGTCTTAAGTATTGTTGGAAACTAGATTTCACTGTGGTAGGAATTTCCCTAACCTTTAGTTTATAATGTACATTTTGAATTTTAAATAAAATCATTATTTCCCATATTTCCAAGCTAATTTTTTAGAATAAATTTCCCAGGTACCAGTCTAAAATGAAGTTTCTCATCTTGTGTAAAAGTTAGTATGTTGACAACTTGAAACTAAAGTTAATTCAAAGGAACAATGCTTCTGTGTCAAGAACAGTTCGTGCCAAGTTGAGAAGTGTGTCTTGTGAATGAGACCTGGTACATAAAATATTGTCGCAGGACAATTTGATTAAAAAAATTTGATTAAAAAAGGGGTATTTTATTGGAGGGGATAAAACTTACAGATCAATGTCCCAAACCACGTTCCTCTGGTCGCAAACAGGAAACCGAGTCTAGCAGTCAGCATGAAAGCCGAGAAGCAAGTTAGCTCGAGAGTGGCTGCGGCCTTTTTTTAAAATGAAAACCACGCCCCACATTGGGCGGGTATCTTAGAAGCCATTGGCTGAAAGCAAGAGGGCTTAATCTCCCGTAGCAATAAAGGAAGAGAGATGGCTGGGATGTACTGTGACTCCAGTGCTTAGAGCAGTGGTCAGGCTGCCTTTGCACAGCAGAGGTCATTGCCTTGTTTTCTCTCTGGTGATAAGATCCAAGAGCAGATCACCGTTCAAAAAGAGGAGTCACGAGTTGTCCCATTTCTATGAAGAAATATGGATGTAGACTTTATATAAATGATCATGCATTTATTTCCCCTGATGTGCTAGGAAAAGGTGAAGGATCCAAATTGCTTACCAGGTTCAGAAACAAAACAATGTCAGATCAGAGCTTAAGAAAGAGCAATCAAGGCAAAGAAGAACACTACGACAACAAAATCCTCAAGGCACACACAGTATGCCAGAAGGAAAATGAAGTCTGCTAAAAGTAAAAACCAAATAATTCTGTTTGCATCAAGTAAACTCACAGATCCCTCAGTTTCATGCCCTGGAGCTTTCACTAGAAGAAAAGTGTTCCTTTGCTTTTCTGTTTCAGCTGCCTCTGGAAACATGGATAAGCCTGTTGACTCTGGGCTCCTGAGTAGCTGCTGCTGAATATCAGGTAACTTCCGTTCAATCTGACAGTAGAGCTTCCTGCTCCCCACTTCCATGTGCATAAGCCCCCACTCCTATACACACAAACATGTCTTTGAGAATAGGACATATAAAGGAAATTTCACTTTGCATGTATTTTTCTTGCGCATGTCCCTGAAAGATCTGTAAGATTAAAGCAATAACATTCAAGGACAAAAAGTTATCCAGGTACTTCCTTATTAGGTGCTCAGAGCTGCTGTATTTCTTAGGTAATATTATCTGCTAGGCTAATTCTTTGCCCAGCCTAGTTTGGTCCTGCTCTGAAATAGTCAACCCAAGGTTAATATGCCTTATCTCTTGTCATTATTCCTAGCTATTTTCATTGAATGACACAAAGAAAATCCTATCTGCCCTAAAATTATCACCTTTCTTGTCTTTATGATCTTTGTTGTTATGGTAACCAATAAAGCCTATTACCTGAGTGTGTTTGAAGTAAACACTCAATAAAGGTCAACTCTGCAAATGTGAACTCACTTTTAGGCCTTTCCAACTAAGAGTTAGGGGAGCAGATACTTTTGGAAAAGAACTCTGGAATATGCTTAATATGAGTTATCCAAATTCTATTAGACTGAGAAAAAAGAGTCTAATGTCTAATTAAAACCAAAGAATTTGTTGGACAATGAAGTTATACAGGGGAAGAGGACTAAAGCTATGAGGTCATCTACCCCAGGGAAGAGAGCAGAAATAGATGAAGCTCAGAGAGACAAATCAAGGCCAAAAATATGGAAAGGGAAATGGGATGGGTGGTTTCTAAACACATTAGACTCACCCTGTAAGTGTTAGGAGAGGAACTAAAGATGTCCCAGGTTCTAAATGCACAGACAAGATGGTACTCTCCAAGGTCAGTTCAGTAAAATACAAAAACACCCCCCCAAAAAAAAACCTTAAAACAACAACAACAATAAATGGGAATTTACTGGGATGGGAACGGTGTGTTATCTGAGAGCAATTGGTTAAGCTAACAGTATAAATGACATGTATGATGGTAAGTACTGATTAACAATTTGACAGGATCTAGGATCACCTATAAGATCAGCTGGTTGACTATATCATGCAATAATGGTCCCAAATCTTAGTTTGTCTCTCAGTAACACACCATTTAAAAACATGTTTCAATAAACTATTGTTTATCACTACTTTGCTAGAATATGAAGATAAATAAATCAAGTATTAAGACATATATCAAAGTACCAAATATTTATGCAAGCTCAGATATTGGAGAGCTCTTATGAGATGTTTGAAATGATTAAATTGCTCTAATTATCTTCTAGCTCTTCCTTTTAGTCTAAAGATGATGTCACCATAGAACCTCTAAGAATGTCTCTCTTAAATTGAACAAGAACCTGGCATTATTGACACCTGCAGAGGACAGAATTGTAGAGCCCAAACCTACTAGTAGGAAAGGTGAAGAAAGAGGGGCTATCTCTGGAATTTCTCTCCTCTTCTGCAGCCTCAGACTCCAGAATTCTTTAGACTGCTTAGACTGTGTCTTCTGTATCTAATGTCATAATGAAGAGGTCCAGCTTGCTTTTGACTTAAATTTATTTCAGAGAACATCCTAGCAATGGACTGTTGCATGTCAGACCCTGAGTTGAAATATAGACAGGCATGTAACACCTGCAAAAAATTACTAAGATTCCTTTTAAAATTTTATGGAGTTGACTCTTTAATTTCTATTGGCATCTTAATTTTATCATATGCAATGTATATAAAAGGCAAGGGGAAAAAGTCAGACAATCAGGATGAATAATACTCATGATATTGTTGACTGAAGTTTTCTGTCCTCCCACCAGGTCCCACAGCTGTTTAGCCCCAAAGAAATCACACAGAGGTCTATATTAATGATAAACTGATTGGCCCATTAGCTCAGGCTTCTTGTTCACTCTTATAACTTATATTAACCCATTATTCTTATCTATGTTAGCAACATGGCTCAGTACCTTTTTCAGCGGGGCAACTCACATTTTGCTTCTTCAGTGGATGTGGCCAGAACTGCAGAGGAATGGGCTTCCTCCTTTCCAGAATTCTCCTGTTCTCATTGACCCGCCTCTACTTCCTGTCTGGTTGTCCTGCCTATACTTCCTGCCTGGCTACTGGCCAATCAGGGTTTATTTCAAGCATAATTGACAGAATATAGACAATTTCCTACACCACTTTCCCCTCTTTTTTTAAAAATTAAAAAATAAAAAATAAACCAGAAACCAAGCAGGACAGAAACCTCAGTCAACAAATGGTGCCCATGTGGACAACTGCATCCACATAAAGCCTAAAAGAGCTCAGGAAGAAATTCTAGACAAAAAAGAATAGAGTAAAACATGACTTCTTGGTAGTAGCAATTTCTTGGGTCTGCTCTGCTTGCTAGAGGCAAGCAAGTGCTCTCATTTAAGAGAGGCTTCCTGACTCAGCTTTAGCTGCAAAACCTTGCAGCTCTTTAAAGAGGTCCTGCCACAAAACACTTAAATGGTGATGAAAAGCTGACCACATGCTTTCTGTTGGTGGTGGAGACCTTGAAATGTCATAGAGTTGTAGAAATAAACATGGCTACAGCCAGTTTTCATTGAGAAAATTCATTATTATATGTCGGGGACCATCGCCCCAACATAAAAACTGATGTTTTTCCCCAAATGTGTCCCCGGAGACGCATGGAAAGAAACAGGCTTTCACACCATTACAGCTTAAAAGGCCGCTTCAGACTTTTCCTATTCTTCATCGTGGCCTTGTGTTTATTATATCTCCCAAAAAACCATCCTGCTCTCAATGCTTTCTCAAAACCCCTTCTGCTTTGCCAAGTTCTCTATTTCTGCTCTGCCATGCTCTTTCTAACTCATTTCTCACTCTGCTATCTGTCCTCCCCTTTGAGGAACTTATCTATTCTTATTCCTTTTTCCGGGGCACCTCCCCCAGCACACACACACCTGCATTCCTTCACCAGCTTGGAGATAACCACTTCTCATGGAGCAATCTACAAATGAAAAGGAAGGCTGGAGCAGAACCTTCACCTATTGTCTTTCTAAATTGTCGTCTTCAGCTACGAAGTTGCATGGTGTCCTCAGGCTGGCAGGTATCAAAGCCCACAATTATATAACTCCCGTGAACTCTAGCCATGCAGTTTTAACTTCCTGAAAAATGTGGGACTGTATGTCCTCTCATCCACAAGTTCTTCTTCATCTTTGTGTCTATGATCTTAACCTATATGAAATATAAATATATTTGCATTGACATGTATATGTTAAGGTAAATATGGAACATAGATGTAGGAATTAATGAATAAAATGTGATGTGCATGGTTGTTCAATTTAAATTAAGATTAGCATAAAAAAAAGCCTCAAACAATTTCCCATGTGCAAGGACAAAACCAAGTTGAAAGAAAGGTGCAAGTTGCCTTTTTCACCAGTGGGATTTAACCAAGAATATTTCCTACAGGCAAAGTTGACAAAGACCTCAGGCAGAAGATAAAGAGGGTTGTCAGTTTGTGTTACAGGCAAAGTATAGCACACACCTGTATAATCATTCACTCTGAGGCAAAGGAATGTCTAAGAGTAAGAAATCATGGGATAAATTCAATCTAGTACAGTTGGCCACATACCATATGTATTAGCTAGGTTTCCTTAGAAGAAAAGTAGTGTTAGAATGTGTGTGTGTGTGTGTGTGTGTGTGTGCATGCACTCCTGTACACATACACACAGACAGACAGACAAACAGATGATTTATTACAGTAGCTTACAGACTGTATGTTGCAAAATATTTGTATCCTATGTGAGGATGTGTTGCTGTGATTGGTGTAATAAAATGATGAGAGGCCAATAGCAATGCAGGAGAGGACAGGAGGGACTTCCAGGCAGAAAGAGAAAGGAAGTCAGAGGGATGAGTCAAGGCAAGGGGACATGGAACAAGTTAGACATATGGGATAGATAAAAGGTAACCAGGCCACGTGATAGATTAATAAAAGGTTAATTTAAGTTATAAGAGCTAGTGGACAAGCCTAAGCTAATGGCCAAGATTTTATAATTAATAAGAAGTCTCCATATTATTATTTATGAGCTGGTGGCCACATAAAAACTTTCAACAGCTGTAGTTTGGTCAGCCCAGTGATAACCGTCTCCTAAGAGAAAGGTCAGAATCCATAAGACTGCATAATATCTCAGCTGGTCTTCAGTCTACACTGGTATCCTGGAGAAGTAGTTTCTAATACTGGTGAAGGAATGCCTCAGCTTTAAGAGAGAACTTAAAAGAAAGAGTGAAGGCAAGCAGAGAAAATACCCAAAGCTTCCTTCTTCCGTGACTGTTCATGGAGGCAGCAACAAGATGTGGCCCAGATTTAGGATAAGCCTTTTAACCTCAAATGAACCAGATTTAGGGTGAGTCTCCCCACCTCAAATGATGTACTTGTGGTAGTTTGAATGAGCATAGCCCCATGAGTACAGACTCACATGTTTGAGTGCTTTGTCCAGAGTTCATAAACTATTTGGGAAGGGTTAGGAGGCATGGCCTTTTTGAAGGCATGTCCCTGGGGCTGAGCTTTGAAATTTCAAAAGACTCGTACCGTTATCAACGTGTCTCTCTCTGCCTTGTGGTTGTATCTGAAGATGTACATTCTCAGCTACTGCTCCAATACTATGCCCACCTGCTGCCATGCTCCCCAGTATGATGGTCATAAACTTTAACCCTCTGAAACCATAAGCCCAAATCAAACACTTGTTTTTATAAGTTTCCTTGATCATGGTGCTTTGTCATAGCAATAGAAAAGTGATAAAGAATCCAAATCAAGAGCAGTCTTCACATGTGTGCTGAGCTGCTTTTGGTTGGTTTTAGCTAGTTTTAGTTGCTTCCAGATGTGGTTGACAGACAAAACTGACCAGCATTGCAGGAATCACTTTCCTTCAGAAGCTACGTGGGGGAGTGCTGGGTAAAGTGACTAAGGACGGCAGTGGTCCGTCAACATAACAACACAGCCTTCTTTCCACACTTGTGTTCCAGTCAGCTGTGGAACAACTGCCTGTTCATTTATTTATTCATTGACTCAACAGAAATTCCAGAATGTTCCTTCCTGCACTTCAGGTTCTTCCAAGTGTTCCTTTTTTTTCCTATTTTTTTTTCAGTAGTAGATAACAGTGTCTTAGTGATGCAGCTCAAAGAGCGGTAATTAACATAAATAGCTATGTGAGTCTCTCTGTACCTACCTCATTTTGTTTCATGAGCAGGGTGCTAAGAAATTTAATGCCAGAAAAATAACCAAAGATGGGCAAAATTGAATCCATTAATATTAGCTATGAAATTATGGGTATGACAACTTATGTAAAGTGAAAACTATTTAAACAAGGCTTCCTTGTTTCCTTGTTCTAAGCTTATAATCATCACCTTTAAAATCTGGAACAGCATGCCGGAGCATAGCGAGGTATTGTGACTTAGAAGAGAAGAGAATGGTTGCAAACCCAGGCTAAGCCAAGCCAGCTCCTTACTTTGCAGGGCTGGTGCAACACAATGCTGCAGGAGTTATTTGGTGAAAGGCAGGAACAGCAGAGTCAACGGAAGCCTTTGCTGAGGTGTAAAGCTGTTCCCTTTGGCGCTGTGGTATTTTAAATTCTATTCGCTGCTGTGCTAAGAAAATAAAAATTAAAACTTTTCATTAAAGTGAGTCTCACCACTTCAATTTACACTGTTCAGTGAGTTTTAAAGGGGAATACAGCAGCATTTAATTGATCTGCAGAAGCCCTGAAATTCTAAAATTCCTGTGTTGTAGCGTTTACATGCATATGTCTTTTGTCTTTACAAGAGGAATGGAAATGGGGCACAGAGTGAACTGGCTGGTTTTACTTTTATTTTTTAATTCCTGAAACTTATCTAGTCTACCTTGAGGTCACTGATGTATAAGAAAGCTCCAAAAAGAAAAGGGGTTTGGGGTCTCCTATCTTTCCTCCTGTGTAATTATGTTCAGCAGAAATGGTTGATAATGCAAATAAATACACAGAGCACGTGATGGTGCTCCTTGGGCACGTCATATATGCTTCTCTCCATGTGTGTGCTGTGTGTAAGAGATATGTCCAGCCACTCTGCTGCCCATGGTTCCTTTGATCGACTCTACATCAGAAATGTAAAAGTACAATTATTGTGCTTTTCTAGACAGTGGCAACAGAGTAAATCAAGTGTGGGGTTCCAGGTAATGGCACAGTTTAAATAAAGGCCACAAGGCATCCCTGGGTTCTCCTCTGGACTCTCCCCATAAATTGCCCATAGATCCTTGGGGAGCTCACTAAATGGTATGATAGTCATTTTCACATATATGACCAGATCCTCTTTCTACTCAGACATCCCTGAGTCTGCCCTTTCTGAGGCCTTTCTTTCTAATCCATCACTGTCAATGTTTTTAACAGCATCCCCTCCCCAAAAGAAGTTGCTAGAAACATTATACACAACATCCAAAAGCCCACCCGTGTAATTTTGAGGACCTATATGATTAATACAGAGTCAAGATTTAATATCTTGAAGATTTCTGTTTAGAATGCAGAATTCCAACTAATTTTTTTTTAAAAAAACTCCCTTTTATATTTTTATTTTTTAAAAAAGAAAATAAACTATCTCTTTTCATTATACATACCAATCCAAGTTCCCACTTCCTCCCCTCCTCCCATTCCTTCCACATACCCTTCCACCCCACCCTCATCCAATTCCAACTAATTTTTGAAAGTCTAAAGAAGTACCACTACTTCTCTGCATCATGGATGGTCATAATCTCAAGTTTGTCGCTGCTTTACTACATCCTATTCCCTGTGAAATGTCACCTGCAGCTTCACCTCCAGGACTGTAAGTTAGTTAGTGATGTGTGCTTTATGCCGTCTGGATAAAAGTCAGGAGACACAGTCTGAGATATCAAGTTGCCTGCTCTAGGTAGCTTATAGGGCATCTGTGGCTTATCTTTCCAGGCAGATTTCTAACGAGGAAATGGGTAAGTGTGCCTCTTGCAGACCAAATCCTTTCTGTGCACCTTCCATGTATATTTGTGCAGTTCTCACTCATCTAGCATTGGAGAAAATTTCTGGTTGATAAATAATTCATAAGGTCTCAAGGAATCAATGAACCAATTTTTCTCCAAGGCATTTTTTTAAGAGCTGCAGCTAGAGAATTGTGATATTCTCTCCGTTAGTTTAATTTTGGAGTCTGTGATACTTGAGTTGAGGGCATAGTTTAAATGAGGCAAGGGAGCTGGAGAGCGCCTCAACTCATATCCGTAAGTCAATGCCCATTTCTTGTATCTATAAGGCCGACCCAGGATACACATTAGCGCTAACAAGGAGTGCTGCTTTTAGGAAACAGGCAACACTAATCATTTGTATAATATTTTCAGTATTTGTGAACATATTGTTCACAAACCTTTGGTAATATATTTATGACCACACTATTATTTTGAATATGTTGATTATGATACACACATGAATAAGTCCACCTATGATCACGTATCCACATGAGTGTTTGTGAATATATACACTAATACAAGTAGATGTCTATATATAAACAAAGGGAAGCCAACGATAATGGCACTGGGACCTATCTCTTCTGCATGTAATGACTATTTGGGAACCTATTCTATATGAATCCACATCTTAGACTGAGATGGAGGGGGGAGAGCCTAGGGCTTCCCATAGGACAGGGTATCCTGCACCATCTTAAGGAAGCAGGGGGAGGGCGGTGGGGTAGTGGGGGAGTGGGAGGGCCGGGAACAAGGGGAGTAAATGTAAATTTTGCTTTTAACAATAAAATAAATAAATAAATAAATAAAAGAAAAAAAATAAAAAAAGAAAACCCTTCCCCCCCCAAAAAAAAACAAAGGGAGAGAGGAGAAGTGATATTTTGACCTTGCATTTTAATTTGGAAGGAATGTATTTTAATAAATAAATATATTGTAAAATATTGTGAATCAAAATATAATTTGACCTGATAAGGACTATGTGGTCTTATTCTTCAAAATAATACAAATTTTTAACACCATTTTTGAATAAGACAGCTTCAGTCGACCTCAAACTATTTGACACATTAACATAGCAAAACATTCTTGCAATGCCCCAGAAAGCCCAGCTGTTTCATATTCTGGACCCCACAGAACATGTTTGCAATGTCTCAACTTCATGTGTCACCTAAAATTAGGTGACATTCCACCTAAAATTCACTTTAAAATTATTCCTTCCACACTGTACAAGTAAAAATTGTATCTACAATTTTAAACTACAGAATTAAACTTGCATGGAAAATTTGCCTTGAAATCTACCATAGAGACATATCGTTATAAGTATTATTAAAAATTCATGCCAAGCAATGGATGAGTGCTTGCCTGATTTAATTACTCGCATTTCATTTCTTCTTGGACAAAGCAATTAAAAATTTCATTGAATTTTCTTCACCATTAGCTTAAAACATGGCATTTAGTGAGACTATTGATTGATGTGATGGTCCTTTACTCTACGGTGGCCTCTGATGTTAAATATCTATTACACATTTCAACCTTCTTATTGTACGGACAATTTCTTTTTGCTAACTTATTTGAGTAATCCAATGTACCTTGGGGTAGTCATTCATTAAATCTTCCTCCAAAATCCACTGAGTCTTTACCTGTGATGCTAAGAAGACTGAGTCAAAGCACAGCATTCAGACTCTGCCTGCCCTTGGAATGGATCTTGGGAAGCAGTTATCTTTGAAGCCTTCTCCCATCCAATTTGTCCTTATAGAGAGCATGACTGAAAAGGATCTGGGATTACTACAGCTCAGATACATACACCTTCCTGACTTTTACATTTATAGCTATATCCAATAGGCTCTTTAATAATGTGAACCAGATATTTTTTCAAATTTCTTACTCTTGTCAATGTTATTGAAAATATTTTCTTTTCAGGCGAAGCCTTTTGGCTTTTCTTAGTTTCATGCCGACATCTTTGACTCCGTGATGCAGGGCTTAAGAGAGAAATATGGCTGGTCATGTGCAAAACAGACTTGGTCTCCTTGCAGACCTGGTTTGGATCCCCTCTAAGCTTCCTTGCTGCTCCTAGGGCAATACAATCAGTCTTCTGGCTTCAAGTACTCCTGAACTAGGCAGGTGCTGAAATTATCTAACCTTGTGATTAATAATATTAAGACTATTAGAATTGCATAATGATGTCATAATACAAAGGAAGCACCGTGAAGGTGGCTGTTCGTTTCATTATAATTCTATGCTTAGTTTGCTCCCAAGACATCTCTCAATTTTGTTTCTATGGAGTTCTGTGAGAAATGTGTGAGTAGGGCCTAGGTAATCTGTGTAAACACACACACACACACACACACACGTGCACAATATGTGTAAGTTTACTTGATCTTTCTATCGTTATCTATCTGTGAGATTGATAAAGCAGGATATGTTTGATCATTATGTAACTAAAGATAGTAGTGTGATGGTTAAGTAAAGAACCATCTCCTGTAATTAAAACTACAAATGCCAAGGGGTTTCAGTCAGACTCTTATTTGTTGGAGGGAAGCTGCTTGTTCTTCTCAGCCGCCTGGCTAGCTTAGACCCAAAATAATCACACAGAAACTGTATTAATTAAATCACTGCTTGCTCCATTAGCTCTAGCTTCTTATTGGCTAACTCTTATATTAATTTAACCCATTTCTATTAATCTGTGTATGGCCACGTGGCTGTGGCTTACCGTCTAAAGTTCCAGCATCTGTCTGACTCTGGTGGCGGCTCCATGGCATTTCCCTAACTCCACCTTCTTTCTCCCATGCTATAGGCCAAGCCAGTTTTCTTTATTCGTTAACCAATAAAAATCAACACATAGACAGAAGGACCTCCTACACCATATTTTTTTATACTTTCTTACTTCCTTTAATTCTTGTGTCTTAAATTCCTTATGAGCTTGCATTAGGTAGTTCTGACTCGTAAAAGTCAATCATCATTGTTACTTGAAAAGTGTATTTCTTCCTTTCTGCAAAAGGATATAGGCTAAGAAATAACCTGCTTAGATTGGATTGAAAATAATGCTTGAAATGAAAAGTGAAAGAATAGGATAAGAGAAACTGACAGAGAGGAAACAACTTAAAACCATTTCACTGAGTAGAGTTTTTAAAAGCTTCTGAAATTCTGAATAAATTCCATTTCAGCAGTGAGGCCTCTTTGATGCTTTCCTCAGAAAAACCAATTAGCAAGCACCAGGATCAGTGCTCAAAACATAAGGTGGATAGGACAGAGGAAGACACTCTCCACTGTACATACACAGGCATGTACATTCCATCATACATGTACACACACGCACACACACACACATACATACACACTCAAAAAGAAAGAAATCCAAAGGATTATGGATTTATTTTTTAAGTATAAAGACCCTAGGGACTGATGCCAAGAAAAGTAGGTGTTCTCAGTAAACAGTGTTTGGACAAGCTATTCTGAGATATTCTGAGTTACTGTCTTTTAAAATCATGACTGGGAGCTACATAATTATATTTTACATAAGACACAGCTCCTTTTCTGTCACCCTGGTCCTTTTATATTCTTTTGCTATCACCAAGGTGTGCTTTATAATTGTCTTGCTCCCACACTTGGTCTCAGGAAAGGTCAGAGAATCTAGTTGTTCAGGTGAAAATCACTTGCATGACTGTCAGAAGTATCTGGAGCAGACTGGGATGAGCCTGACCAATAGACAAACGCCATTACAGATCTTCTTTATAATCCCCAGTGTATAGTCAGATTTCTGTTGCTGAGGTGAAACACCATGACCTAAAGCACCGTGAGGAGGAAAGGGTTTTGTCACTTACACTTCCAAGTCATGGTGTGTTACCAAGGGAAGCCAAGGCAGGAACCTGGAGGTAGGAGCTGATGCAGAGGCCAAGAAGGAGTGTTGCTTTCTGGCTTGCACGTCATGGCTTACTCAGTCCTACTTTCTTATCTCAGGGCCACCAGCCCAGGGATGGCACTGCTCACAGCGAGCTGGGCCTTCCCATATCAATCACAAATCAATAAAATGTACCACAGGCTTGCCGACAAGACAATCTGGTGGGGTCATTTTCTCAGTTGAGGTTCCTCCTTGCCAAATAACTCTAGCTTGTGTCAAATTGACATAAAGCTATAAACTTATTAAAAATAAGATGTGCAGGCATGGTTGCATCCAGAGTGTATATATACACATACACACACACACACACACACACACACACACACATAAACATTGTTCTGTAATACTGTGAAATGTTGGTTTACCAGTTAAAGCACTAACTTTCCATTTGATTTTTAAGTATATACCAAGAAATGACATTTGTGACAAGTTGTTTTTTTAAGTGAGACAAAGGGAGAGAGTACACATATTGAACATCTTTTGAATGTGTGAAATGATGGAGAAGGGCTCTCCAGGCAGAGGGCATACAGTCACACGCAGTTCTAGATTTTCAAACATGGCTCCCTGGAAGAGCCTTTCTTAAAAGAGAAAGTCTCATCCATTGCTTTGAAACTGTCTTCTGTCTTCTGATTTCCAAGCATTAGACCAAAGTAATTCCCTGGAATACTGAACAGCTGGGACAGGGACACAGAAAGGCATGGCAGTGCTATTTCCTTTGACTCCTTGAACCAAAAATATTCTTCTTGTCCTTTTTTACCCTCTAAAAATACAATAGTTTTTTTGCCTTGCAAATTATAAAAATGCCAATGGGGTTTATTTTGTTTTTCATCAATCTCTTGGGAAAACTGGAATGAGAGAATGATACAGCCCAGTAAACTTTCATTATGTGTGTGTATAGTTGATTTGAGCACAAGATAGGACTTGAAGATATTACTGAAGTATTGACAAATTCAGATGTGCCTCAAAAAGTGCATGTCAGGGGTCTCTTATGGCATGTATCTGGGGAAAGATTGCAAAAATAATGACCGTAATCCTACTGAGAACTTGGAGAGTAAAAGTAAGCATCACACATTGAGATGTGCTTGCCCTCCACCCACTTGTGGACAGGTTTAGTGAGCATTTTGTATCTTCCCATCCTTTCACAGTTTTGTCTCAAGGACTGCCATCTATTTAGAATGTACTTTTGAAATTATCAAGTCTCGCTGCTAGACAGGATGAAATACTTCATATCAGAATCTCTCTCTTCTCATAAAAAAATTTAAAAAATAAAGCAGAATAAAGAATGACATGCAAATGATATAGGAAAGACACCATTGTGATAGTGCAAGTCATAAAAGCAAATGAGGTGGGTTCTAAAATTGTTCAAGTTTCCTTAGTTCCAGATCATAATACAGAGACAGAGAAGAGGACTGTGGGTAAGAATACAGAACCTGGAGTTGAGAAACTACAGACAGCCTGGAAATTAAGAAACAAGTGCCCAGATTGGGAAAAGATGCAGATAAAACAACCCCCAAATATGAGTAGCACTCTCTTGCATTGCCTAAGGAACACAAGTGTTGATGCAAGGTTATGGGAGGGGGCGTTAACTTCTGTAGAAAAACAAATGGGGAGTCCTATGCAGAGTGATTGGCAGAGCTCAGGCAGGACAGTGAGCTACTTGGGATCCATCCAAGTGGAGGAGAAGCAAGCATTCCTTAAACACCCAGGACACGTAGGAGAACTCCTGACCCAAACTCGGTCTAAAATCAGCTCTAGACAAACCAGCTAACAGAGTTTGAATAATTCTTTTTTTTTAAAATAATTCTTAAAGAAAGGTATCTTCCATGTAACTCACTTGCCAAATGAAATGTAACACTACCTGCAAGAAAATCAAAAGTGCAAAGACTCAGCACTTTGGCCTTATGAAATCCAACTGACAACACTAGAACTGTGAGAAAGTTTTAATGACACTTGGGTCATTAAAAATATGCTAACAGAACTTTCAGAATAAAAGAAATTAAATCCAGATCAGAAAGGACAGAAAAACACTTGTAAAATTGATATGTAAATAAAAGAACACAATATTTATACTTGCTTTTGCATTTCTTTGAAAGGTTATGGGCTGTCCATGATAATCAACTGTGGGATTTCTAGCACAGTCAGAAGGACAACACCAGACAGCAAATGCCACAAAGAATGAGTGCAGAATTGTAGTATTACAATTACGTGAAATTGTTTGAAGGCCAATTGTGAAAAATGAAGGGTACAGACTATAAACTCAAGACTCTCCCCCAAAAAAGAGAAGTTGCTAATTACCCAACAATGGGAATAAAATACTAAGCAATATTCAATCCAAACTGAGAAAAGAGGATGAAATGTATCAGAGAATTCAGGGGTAATATAAGAAACAAATGGCAATGTGAAAGCTTTAAACTCGGGTGTTTAAATAATAATATCAAATGCAAATAGTCTTGACTCCCAGCTTCCAGTTAATGTCTAGAAAACTAAAAATAGCATCATTCCAGTCTATCAGAAAGAAATTTCAAGATATTTGGTCAGAATGCAAAATCATGAAGTCATCACAGAGCAGAGGGATGAGTAACTAAAAGCCAATGGAAGTATTTCCTTCCTTGGGCTAGTGTGAAAGGAAAGGACTCTGGACACAATACACAGCAGGCGATTTAGAGGGAGGTCCCTGAGATGTTACTAAAAGCCAGAGCTTATTGGACTAGTATCAGAACATACAATCTGAGTGCCTAAGATGCAAAAGAACTTGGGGTCCCACCATCCCGTTAGTTTCACTGGGGACTCAGGAGAATGATGGGGTCAAAGCAGGAACCACTAGCAAACTGCCTCCTGAGGCAGGTAAGGGAGGGGAACATCTGTACCTCACCTTCTCTATAGAAAAACCCCTGATGGGCAGGGTTCTCTCTGCCAGACTAAAGGCACAGAACACTGCAGCTGGGAGATGGGACCAGATGAAAAGTCCCCCTGCCTTTAGAGCAGGTAAAGATCCGTTACATGACTGCTGATTCTTTATAACCAGAGCTAGCAAAATTAAGAGTCCCACTCCCAGGATCGGGAACACAGCTGCCCAAATCTCAGACTTCACCAGGAAAACAAAAACAGCTCTTCAAAGACATCTAAACTTTAATGAGGAACAGATTAGATCCAATGGAAGAATATAAATAATGAAATGAACTCGCATCCTCTCAACAGATCCTCAAGATAAAAATGGAATAAAAAGTACTTAAACTGAAAGCAGGTCAACATGACAGATGGGGTGGAAACAGTAAAGAACGTGCAGGAGATGACGAAACTGCGGGGTGGACTTTAATGAATAGTATCAATATGGTACATTAAAGATAAATAGTATAAATAGCCCAACTAAAACACTTTAAAGAAGCCCTGCGGTGGTGGCACACGCCTTATAATCCCAGCACTTGGGAGGCAGAGGCAGGCGGATCTTTGTGAGTTCGAGACCAGCCTGGTCTACAAAAGCTTGTTCCAGGGCAGGCTCCAAAGTTACAGAGAAACCCTGTTTCGAAAAACAAAACAACAACAAAAGATGATCCTAAAAGATGTCTTCCCAGAGCCACAGAGTTGAACCTGGTCAGACCCTGAAGGTCACAAACAAAACAAGAGGACATGACTGGGAAAAGCCATTAGTGCGGAAGTGGAAGGGGAGAAGGCAGAGGGGATGGAGTTGGGAACAGTCAGACCGCAATACATACATGTATGCATTCTTGACAACAGTGAAACTGTTAAAGAATAAATTTAATGAATAAAAAGGAAATGTCTCCAATCTGATAAGTCACTACTGAAAACATCATATTCAGTGTCGAGAGACTGATTTACCACCTCCTCATTCTCATTGCAAACTGAACAACTGTGACCCAAACACCCATATTCCAAAATGCTCCAGAATCCAAGACTATTTGGATGTTGATATGACATAATGAGTGAAAAATTCATGCCTCAGTCACATGACAGGTGGCAACTGATACACATATACCAGAAAGACTGTCTAAAATAGCCTTCGAGCTATGCTTCCGATACTTGCGGCATATACATGAAACGCAGTGAAGCTCGATTCCTAAACTGCCTATTCCAAAATCCAAAATCTGCTTTAAAACATTTTATGTAAAGGGTATTCAACCTACACTTACATTTAATACCTCCTGTGTAATATCTAATAAGTCAAGAAATAGAAATAAAATGTCCACAGTTGATGTTATTAAAGAGGTATTTAAAAGTCTCTAGCTACCTAAAGAGAAGAAAATGGATGTGTGCAGATGAAATTTCAGAGGATCTACAAAAAGCTCATTGATGAGCTTACCAAGGTCTCAGGATATAAAGGAAGGTCTCATATCCATAAAAGAAAACATATTTTTGGATTTTTACTAAAAATAATTGCAATTTAAATTTCAAATACCCTATATACATGATAGCACACAAACATATGAAATGTGCTTGTTTTGTACATCATCTGTGTAATACAAAATTGCATGCAAGTTCTGTATGCTGATAACTGCAAAAGGTGATGATAGAAATAACAAGGGGATCTAAACAGGTGGAGTAATATACCATGTTTATGCATTAAGATGTAGGTTTCCCCCTAAAACTTCTATAAACACAGTTCACTACTTGTCAGACTTTAAATGGATATCTTAAGGAAGAAATTGAAAAGCCAGTTATAAATTTTATGTAAGCCTACAAAGATTGTCCAAAAACAATTTCAAAAAGAGTAATTTAGATTGGAGAGTTCACATTGCTGGATTTCGAGACATAGTAAAAAACTGTATAAATTAGTATAACATGATACTGGCACATGAGCCAGAAAGCAGTTCAATAAATCAGTATTGACATATAATTCAAAGGAAAAGAATTGACGTATAATTCAAAGGAAATTTAACACATGTCAACTGTTTTGTTGAGAAAGATATTAACACACATAAAGAGAGGAAACTATTCTATGTTTAACGTTAGGGGTTGGACTCTGAAGAGCAGTAATCAACCTCTAAACTTTCCTCATATCTTACCGATACACTGCTAAATATAGTAAAGATGTACTGTGTTAATTAGTTCTGTGCCAATGTGACAAAACACATGGTAGCAACAGTTGATAGGAGGAGAGATTTATTTTAGCTCCTGGTTCCAGAGGGTTTCCGGTCATCATGGGGAAGGTATAGCAAAGGGGTTCAGTCCGTGACAGGGTGGGATGAGGGGCAGTGGCTATTCACACCACAGCAGAACAAAAAACAAAGAGGAAGAGTGGGCACCAAGGGACATATAAGAGTCCCACTCTTCACACCTTCTGTCAGAGAGGCTCCACTTTCTAAAGATGCCAAAGCCTTACCAAACAGCTTCATCAGCTAGGGAAGAGGCACCCAAAAGAAGAGTGTATGGAGATGCTGCAGATTCAAACCATATCATGTACCTAAACTCTAAAACTTTTAGGATAAAACTTAAGTGAAAAATTTTCATTTTGGGGTAAAAAACAAATTATTTGGGGAAAAAAAAAACAATTAAAAATGAAAAAATGAATATACTGAAGCTCATCAGATTAAAAGCTTTTCTTTAAAATGCATAATTAAGAAAACAAACAAGCAGGCTGGAGAGATGGCTCAGTGGTTAAGAGCACTGGCTGTTCTTCCAGAGGACCTGAGTTCAATTCCCAGCAACCACATAGTGGCTCACAACCATCTGTAATGAGATCTAGAGAGCCCTCTTCTGGCCTGCAGGCATATGCTGAAGCA
>JAQHUG010000117.1:4666279-4709163 GCA_028555095.1 Dicrostonyx torquatus | reverse complement strand
AATCAACCTACCTCAGGATCCAGCAATACCACTCTTGGGAATATACCCAAGAGATGCCCAACAATACTACAAAAGCATTTGTGCAACTGTGTTCATAGCAGCATTATTTGTAATAGCCAGAACATGGAAACAACCTAGGTGCCCCTCAATGGAAGAACGGATCAAGAAAGTGTGGAATATATACACTTTAGAATACTACTCAGCGGTAAAAAAAAAATGACATCTTGAATTTTGCAGGCAAATGGATTGAAGCCTAAAAGAGAGAAAATTCTTAAAAATCTAGGTCAGCCTATTCAAATTGATAGAACACTAATCCTATAACATACAAACAAATTTAATTGGTGGTAAAGCTTTCTTTTAAACAACTTAAGGATCTTCATTACATTTTTAAAGTCTGCTTTATTTGTTTCTGCCTTACAGAGACTCTCATTTACTTGGTTCTGTTGAAAAGAGCTATTGTACTTTTAGGAGTAAATCTGTGTCTTTTCTGGGTTTAGTTACTCCAGGACAGGAAGATCTGAAAGTCTTGTGCATGCTAGGCAAATAGCAAATGTTCCACCAATGAACTACAACCAAAGCCAGAAATAAAATCTTTGTAATCACTCACTGCTGTGGTATGAAAATTCTATCCTTCTAAGTTATTTTCTATAAAATACTAATGTTGTTACTTGCCTTGAAAAATAATCCATAAACTGTGGAGGCCAGTCAATATTTTATCTCAAGATAAGCTTTGTACAAATCCTTTGGCAAAAGGTCCCATTATCGTTCTCTTGGTGTAAGATGTGCCACACACTTGTTAACCAATCTGCATTGCTTAATACAAGTTGGACCCTTTATAGGTCCAACTAGAAATCAGGTAGAGAATTCAGGCTTATATTTCCATAGCAACTATTTTTTCTTTGTATACAAAACAAAACAGTTGTAATTATGTACTTAGTATTGATGAGCTACGTGTATGTTTGGTACACGTTATTTTACCACACCAGGTAGACTGAAGCCACGATAAACATTCTGGAGGCTGAGTACTCATACATCTGTCTGGTGAGCAGATACTGCTGCATCAAGGGAAACATAAAGCTCTTTTGCCAGGTTAAATCCCTCCCAATCCAGCAGTATCACCTTCTTTGTTCAGGTAGAATAAGAAACAGACTGCCCCAGACCTTGCTAAAAGTAGGCCTCGGTATAAACAAAGGTATTTTATTGCCACACACATTTTCTTAATTGATTCGAACATCTTAACTACTTCATGACTTTGCTTTCCAGACCTTTGGTCATTCTTTCCCCCCATATCCAAAAATCTTGGCAGATACTATCCATATTTCCTAGGTTGTGAAATGAGAAGGTGAAAATAGAACACAGATATAACTCTCACAAGCAAAGATTTTGAGAGGATGAGGCAGTACAACTTGCTTCCTTCACGCAGTGTAGACACCTTGAAGTGGCACTCTAGACCAGACCAGAAAGCAGCTGCCCTCACTTGTTCCACAGTTCAGCAATTTACCCACTCAGAAAGGTGAATACACTCTTTCCTGGGATCCTGCACAGAACCACTACAGGTTTTCCATCCTTTTCCTTATGGGACATTTAGGGAATCTGAGAGAAATCTAGTACCAAAGGCAAGGTGATGTAAACAACTGAAACAAACTTCTTGGAGATCATAGAATCTGGGACATCGGAGAGCAAAGTGTGGTCCTTTCTGATTCCAGTGAGGACACACTTGGTTGTGTGAACAATGTCTTCAGTCCATTTCCTGCCAAGGGAGAAAGAGATAGGGATAGGAAAAGCAAGTGCAACACGTGTGTGCTTGGGCTCTGCCCTATTCTTCCTATTACACGGACCTTTGGCCCTACTGGGGCAGATGACACCTTTATTGACTATTTCACACCCATGCCTGTTGTAGAAGGCCGCTTGTTCATTTCCCAGCTGCCAGACTCCTGAAATAATCACACAGAAACTATATTATTTAAGTCATTGCTTGGCCTATTAGCTCTAACTTCTTATTGGCTAGTGCTTACACCTTAATTTAACCCATTTCTACTAATCTGTGTATCGCCACATGGCTGTGGCTTACCAGCAAGGTTCAACACATCTGTCCCTAGCAGTAGCTTCATGGCTTCTCCCTAAATCTGTCTTCTTTCTCCCAGCATTCAGTTTAGTTCCCCCTGCTCTGCCTAGCTCTACTCAGCCCTATCACAGGCCCAAAACATCTTCTTTATTCATTAACCAATAAAAGCAACACATACTACAGAAGGACTTCCCACATCATATGCCTCCTTAGACCATCTATCTGAGTATAGGCAAAACAGATGGCAGTGCTTCAACATTACAGTTGGGCAGGCAGGGCACAATCAAGAACTTTCTGGGCTATTCCCCCAAATCCAAGCTGCTAATTTGTGTTTATTCCATCTACAAAGCTGAACCTCAAAGACTTTTATTTGTTCCAGTATCGACCCTAAAGTCTAAAATAGTCTTATATGACTGCTATCTAATTCAGAATATGGGGTAGCTCAAGGTATACTTTATCTTGAGGCAAAATTTCTCTTTAGCTATGAAAATTTTAAACTAGGTAAGTTGTGGGCTTCCAAAATACTCAATAGAACAGAAATGGAATGTGCTTTACCATTCTCAATGAAAGAAAGAGGTTATGTGCCCTGAGCTAATCCCTAACTTACGAAGGGAAGTTCCTTTGGAGCTTCAAACTAACATGTCTTTTTGACTTGATATTCAAAGTCCAAGCCCATTGGGATGGCACTGTCATGTCCATAACTCTTCACTTATTTCTGAATTCTGTTCCCACACCTACTGGAGACAGCCCTGCTATGGAGGCAACCTGTAAGGGCAGTACAGACACAGATCCCTGCCAGGGTCCCTCCCTCTGAAACTAAAAAGGCCATCATGTTCCCTGGGCTTGTGGTAGGAGGGATGGTCCTGTGTGTTTCTTAATCAACTCCAGGGTCATTTCCCCTTTCATTGAAGAATAATGCACTTTCACTTCCACAAAGTCTGATAGCCTCCCTTTCCTCCATCCCTTTGTTCCAAACTGGCATCGCTTCTGCTCAGACACTCCTCTTTAAGCATATGATAGTCAAGTCAAGCCATTGTTCTCCTTACCACACTTTCCAGTGGGTTTTGATTTCCTTTGGTTTAGTTTGGTTTTGGATCTGTTTTTTTTTTCCTATTACGATTATGCTAAAAGGTTCTGAGTCATCAAGCTTTGATTCCTTTTGGCATAACAACTCCTTTTCCAAGCCTATATAATATAGTACTGTGCATAGTCAAGAGGAAGAAAGACATATCTCCCAACATTTCGTTTGGATATCTACTAAGCTATAGCTCCAATTTCAATTCTTGCAAATGCTGCTTCCCACAGAACAGAGCTGAAACAAGACCGTTGCTTCTCTCCAAGTATCAGTATCAGTTTCCCCTAGTTTCTAATAGTATGTTCCTCATTTTCACCTAACTGACTCCAGATTGACCGTCAGAATCCATATTTCCACCAACCTGTTGTTCATGAGTATTTACAGATTCCCTTTGAAGGTGGGCGATGGCTCTCCAACTTGTCTTTTTTCGTACTGAGAAGACTATGACCCTTACCAGTATGATCTGTAACACCCATGTGCCTACATATAGTCTTGTCATGGAAGTCTGTACTTTTTTCATCCAGGACTTCAGGTGTATTCCAGCTTCTACCCACCACCCACTTCTGAAGTCATTTCTGCAATGGAAGATTTTTTTTACAGCAGTATCCTATGTCTTGGCACCTTAGAGACTAGCGCAATTTCCAAATGCTGGAATCTAATGTCAGTCAAGGAGACCAAAGAGAGGTGGCATAATTCTAGTCCAAGTGCCCACAAACTTGAGATTCAGGAAGGGTTGATGCTTTAGTTCTATTCAAAGACAGGAAAAAAGAAAGCTGGTGTTCTTGCCGAAGGCTGAGACAAGGAGAATTCTCATTGGTGAGTCAGGCTTCATGTTTTTCTAGCTCAAAACTAATGTGATGACGTTTGTTCTGTATTAGAGAAGGCAACCTGTTTTAGGCAGTATATTGATTTAGATGCTAATATCAGCTAGAAATGCCCACATAGACACAGCCAGAGTGATGCTTGACCGAACACCTAGGAACCAAATTTGGCCCAGATAATTAGCTATCATCGTAGCTGCTACATTACTTTTGCTTCAGATGATGTGATAAAATACCCTGACAAGATAACGTATTGGAGAAAGGGTCTATCTTAACTCACAGTTCCAGGCTACAGTCCTTCATTATCAGGAAAATCACAGTGGTAGGAACTTGGGGGAATTGGTCACATCACATCCATGGACAAGAACGGAGATCAATGACTGTGTGCGTGCTTGTGCTTGTTGTAAGTGGGGGAGAGGTATGGGTTATGTTCCCCAGCCACTAGCCACTGGCCTGTTCAGCCGCTGGTTGCTTGCTAATGCCCAAAATAACCACAGGAGAACTGTATTAATTAAAATACTGCTTTGCCCATTATCTCTAGCCTTTTCTTGGCTACCTCTCACATCTAAACTAACCCATTATAAAAGTCTGTATGTCACCACAAGGTGGTGATCTTACCGGACTATTCTAAGATACATCCATCTGCGGCGGGAGCTTCATGGAGACTGGCTGTGACCCAGTCTTCATCCCAGCGTCCTCTTTTCTTTTCCCCGCCTATCTAAGTCCTGCCCTATCAAATGGCCCAGGCAGCTTTTTTATTTAACCAATCAAAGCACAGAAATACAGATGAACCCTCCTTCATGTGCTTGCCTTGCTTTCTCCATTTTCACAAAACCCAGGGCTCAAACTCAATGAATATAATAAAGGCAAGCCCTCACAGACATGCCTACTGTCAACCCCACTATAAACAAGCCCTCTGTGGTCTTATCTCCCTGGGTGATTCTAGGTGGTGTCAAGTTGACAGTTCAAGCCAACCATCACAGCTATTTTTCACTTTATTTCCATAATTTGTTTGTAATCATAGGTGAGGCACAACTTTCATTTTCTGTTCAATAGATTCCTCCAATAAACATGAGAGCTACCACAACGTGAAGAATAGCGAAATTATGCCTATTAGGGGCAGAGCCTATTTCTTTATATCTAGCACTTTATCAGAGAGAAGGAGAGTTTATATTTTTCTTTGAGAGAAGAAACAAGGTATTTGGGAGGAAATTCTGGTATGTAGATTATCTATTCTGAGAAATGACTTTAACACTTTAGTTTTACAAATAAACTTCAATCACCAATAATGATATTTACATACTTGACATCCAGACCCAGGTGACTCTGCTAGAATCCTCTATTACAAAAATAAAATTACCAAATGGGCATCTGTTTACATACAATGACAGACACATATTGATGGAAAGGAATGATACTGGAAATACCTGACTCAGAATTGTCTCAGGACCACGGTCAGCCTTTACCCTGTCCAGTAAAGGGCAGGTTTCAGAGGCTACACAATCTGAGCTTCAGAGGCTTGGGAGGTCACCATCAGTGTGTCACTGATGAGCAGATGACACTGAGCGCTGTAGGTGCACCAGTGTCAAACTGATGAGCTATAGACAAGATTTCAGTCAGCCCACTGAATGAAGACAAAATTGCAAATGGTTTTCTTTCCTTTCCTTCTTTTTTTTTCTTTCAGGACAAGATTTCTCTGTGCAGTGCTGGCTGTTCTGGATCTCACTTTGAGACAAGGCTTCTCTGTTTAGCATTGGCTATCCTAAAACTCACTTTGTAGATCAGGCTGGCTGTGAACTCAGAGGTCTGCCCATGTCTGCCTCCTGAATGCTATTATTGAAGGAATGTACCACCATTGCCCAGTTGCATATGATTTTTCTTTATGATTAGCTGCAGAGTGAAGAGTAGTGTTACAGAGAGGAACTATGGTGCTAAATGATCAATTACAGCCCAGAGAAAATTTTGGGAATTCTTGAAGGGTATAGTGAAAACTCAATGATTAATGTTCACTGAGAAGTGAGGAATGGGGGTGGGGGAGGAAGCCTTTAAGATACTAACTCCTCTAGGTGTTGGATTTCAAGCATCTTACAATAATGAATAACATCCAGTCTTTCATTTTCAAGAATATTTAGTAGCCCAGGTCACATTCCTAAAGCTGAGTAGGGAGTGATGATGCCAGGAAACCTCAAAGACTTGCCATGCGCACTGTTGAGAAAATACACAAATAAGTGGCAGTCTCCGCACACTTGCCATAAAATTCTCATTGAATTCTTGCTCCAATAACAAAACACATTTAAAAATTTTAAATTATTTTTATTATGTGTATGTGCACCTATTTGTCATTGTAAACAGCATGCATGCAGTTCCTATGGGTGCCAGAAGAGGGCATACGATCCTCAAGACCTGGAGTTGCTGACTGTGTCAGCCACTGTATTGGTGCTGGAAATTGTCCTCTGAGCAAACAGTAAGTGGTTTTAACCACTGAGCCAACTCTCCGGTCCCTATAGCACATTTTAATGTAAGTTATTATACAGGCAGTGGCCCCATCAAAACTGTTTCCAGAGACTCATTCATAGGTAAAGTTGTCTAAGGAACTGGTGCTTAAGATGCAAAATATGATTAGACATCAAGCAGGATTAGAATAGTGCAGGAACTTTCTCAGCTGGAAAAGCAGCATGTGCAAAGGCCTTTGGTAGAAGAACAATACGTATGAGGGATCCAACGAATCATAACTAAAGGATCCTGACAATGGACTCTGGTTCCCTATAGCCTAGAAATGGTAAAAATCCTAAATTGGCATAAAGTTTTGCTCATCATCCACGATGCCTTTGTGTACCCCCCCCCCGCCAATGCCTCTGCTGTATTCATTTCCCCATCTCTGTTTCTTGCTTAAAAGTCTTTAGTGATGTTTCTCCATTTTTGTTTATCAACTAGAAAGAATAGGGATGTAACTTTCTGCCCATCTCCCTTCTCATTTGCAGCTATAGTTTTGTCATGGAGTCAAGGCCCCTCTCCATGGTATTAGTAAACAGCTCTGAATGCTTATGGTGCTGAGTGATTTCCTGCTTGGTTAGAGAGTTTGAACAAACCTTTGTGGAAGCTAATACATTTAGTGACACATTCTGGTAACAGAGTTAACGCTTCCTGTGGCGACATTAATGCTAGTCACTTCACAGCTAGCACTGTGGAAGGCTGTATTTACTTTACTTGACACCTAAAATTACAATGGCATGAATACACTATTGGACCAGGAGAATCCACGGACCTTAGACACAAGATCTCTTCTTTTAAGCTTTGTGTAATTTTTTTCCCAGTGATTCTGAATTTCTCTTATCCCAGGATTTATTCCAAGTTTAACCCTATTTTTCCCCTCCAAGAAAAGGAAATTTAAAATGTCCACAATGCCCTGTCCCCTTCAGGAAGGGAAAGAATGGCACACCACAGGGACCAAACACTGTGTGAAGGACAGAGAGTGAAGTTAGAAGTAGGACTGACTGGTTGAGCAATAATGGGTAGCGACTATGATGTGAATGCAAGCATGCACACATGTACACACCCACACATGGCACACTCACACACTGACATACACACACTCACACACACGGCATTTGGAGAGAATCTTCTACAAAAGCCTCCTCTTGCTTATTTTCCCTCAACCTCTCAAACTGCTTGCCCAAAACTAGCCAAGTGCATGTACTGCTCACCACTCCCCATGGGCTTCAGTGATGAGTCCCATCTATCTGAAGGAAGCCAGAGAATAGAACTGAGGCACACTCCCCGACTCCTCATGTGGATGGCAAGTCTATTGCATGACACACTCTTCTTTCATTTGTACCCTAAACCCTAAAGTCCTTTCCTCAAAAAGACCCACGGAAGCATTTAACCATTATTATGTTTTAAATGTGAGTGTCCCCACCAGACTCATGTGTTTGAAGACTTGATTCCCAACTGGTTGCTTTCTTCATCTTTTCTCTTTCTTCTTCTTCTTTTATTTATTTTTTCTATTTTGGAAGACTGTTCTGGGAGGTTGTGAAGGGTTTAGTAGGTGAATTCTCCTTGGAGAGAAAGTGAGTCAAGAAAGCCTGGAGGTCTCATCTGATCCCAGTTTCTGTTCGGTCTCTGTTTTTTGACTCTAGAGCTGCTGTGGCTATCCATCTCACACTTCCTGTCCTGCATTCTCGGCCATGATCCCCTCACCCTGTAAGACAATGTAGGTTCCTCTTCCCTTTAATGGTTTCTTGTCCAGTATTTGTCAATAAGAAAAGCACTGATATAAAGAAAATGTGACCCTGAGCTTCTTGCCGCTTTTGTCTTAAATGCCTTAGAGATGGTAATGCCTATGGAAGTGATTCCAATTCCAGGAAAGAAGCAGAGGGGAAGAAAAGAAAAACTAAGTCCTTGCCAGGTGTGAGCATCTTCTTAAGAGAAAAGACATTTAGGAAAATATTTTATCCAGTGAGACAAAAGAAAAGACACAGATGATGCCTCTGTAACTGGCTCAAAGGGATGGCAGCATTCAATCAAAGCTGGGAGGGTTTAATGAATACCTGCCTTCTGCCTTGTGATCCTCAAGCACTTCCTCATTTAACCCTCACACTCCCAAGGAGTTTGTAAACGTCAGGGCAACTTCTCACTTGAATCTGGTATCAAAGATTTTGGAAATTTCTGAACCTATTCTACTACTGGGCAGGCCTAGAGTTGTGGTCACACTTCTGTCTCCAGGACACAGCTCACCCACCTGCCCCACAGTGACTGTAACTCTTTCTCACAAAATACAATGACTCTTCATTAGGAAGAAGATCCAGGGTGACAAAATTAGTGGCATCTTCAGCCAAGTGGGTAGATATGTCTCTGCTGTCATGCAGGCCTATCTACATGCATGCTGTCCTGGGGTTTATACCCTTAGCCTTAGAAGACTCTGTAGAGTCCTTCCTCGGTGGGAAGAACAGGTCAGACCCATCTGCAGCACAGAGCTGTCAGCTGCAGCTCTCAGTTCCTGCACTCCCCGGCCAAGGAGAAATTGCTGGACCATAGCACCAAAGCGACTTGTGGCCTTTGGGAAATGCTGCTCTTTCACCAAACCAGAAAGATCCTTGTCTGCCTGTTCCTGGCCAGCTAGATAAGGAAAGCCACCAATCGCCTTGCAAATTCATCTGGGTCACTCAGGAAGTTCTTTGGCTCCATCCGTGGCACCAGCAACAACAACAAAAATAGAACGGGTGTTTAAGAACCTTAACACAGGGTTCCCAGATGGCAATCTGGCTTTTCATCTCAGCAAGAGGGAAATGGCAAAGCCAAATTCAAGAACTGAAAAGTCAAGAAAGACTCTGCTTGGGCGTGCTTCCGCTCAGCATGCTGGCAGCTTAAGGCTGGATCCCCACCTGGCAGCTCCAAGGTGTCTTCTCAGTAAAGAAGCCACAGATTTACTGGAGGGCGTTGAGTGCTTCTCCTCGGTCGCTTGGGCACAAGCAAGGCAAAATGTCTTGTGATACAAGGCTGACGCAAATAAAATTACTTCCAATATTTTTTGGATGGAGACTGTGAGAGGCCCATTGAGAAGCACAAGCCAGATTTCACACATATTTAATTTCTAAGATGTAAATAACATTAAGTTTTTCGACACATCCATGTTGGCTTTAGCTTCATGTTATAATTCAAAGTGGTTTATTTTTTTTTTTACTTTAAGTGATTCTCAACCCATGATTATTAAAGAGAATGAATTATGCATTTACCTTTTACATTTTTCTACTGTTCATGGATTTTTTTTTCATAGCAGAATATTTAATAGGCAGAAACTTTGTACCGTAGTCAGCTATTTCAGTATTAGCCACGGGAATTAACTGGATGAAATCTCTGGCTGTCTCTCCTTGGCACGCCTGCTGTAACTTCTAACCAAAGGTGTTTCCACTCCACAAGGCATCTTAAATACTACCTATGTTTTTCCTATTTTGATAGAAATCTTTTGAGATTTTGGAGTTCAAGAAAACCGAGTTCAAACTATTTACCACCTGTGTATGTGCACTTCCGTCTCCCCATGTTTATTAGAGACAATAAGTTCTTCATTACACTATGCTTCTGTGGCGTTTATTCACTCATAAATGTAATGTGGTGGTGGGGTTCAACAACCGGCAGGTTTTTTTCATAAGCATTGGTATTTTTTTCCTCTTATTAATTTATTTTGCCCCGAAAGGTGAATTCTCATTCTTACATCTTACATACACATTCATTGAAATAAATGTCCCTACTATCAAACATCTTCCCTCAGATAGCTCCTCCTTCTCTGATGTGACTTCTTTGACCCCTATGACTTGGTGACTCTTCCACCTAGTTCTGTGTGACCTTTGTCCTATATATATATCCTATATATAGTTGTCATTATGATATCATGCTATTTTTCCTCTTTGCATAACCCTGATGCTTCCAGTTAAAATAACAGCCTGTGGACAGCAAGACACAAATGTTTTTTGAATGTGTATTGAATGGCTATTAGAAAAATGCCTTGTTTTATTTTCATATTGTTTATTGAACTGAAATAAAAATGGCCTTCTGTTTTCGCTATGCCTCAGTAAGGGTTTCTATTGCTGTGAAGAGACACTGTGACCATGGCAACTCTTTAAAGAAAACATTTAATTGGGGTGACTTGCCTACAGTTTCAGAGGTTCAGTCTAGGATGGGAGACATGGCAGCATGCAGGCAGATGTGGTGCTGGAGCTGAGAGTCCTACATCTTAACTCAGAGGCGACAGGAAGTCAATAGACTGTCATCCTAAGTGAAACTTGAGAAAAGAAATCTCAAAGCCCGCCCCCACAGTGACACACTTCCTCCAACATGCCCATAGTTCCTAAGAGTGCCACTCCCTTTGGGAGCCATTTTCTTTCAAACCACCACGGCTAGTTTAAAACATTTTATCATTCAAATAATTTAGTAAAGATTTTCATCTCAAGTTACAACATAATAATTAAAGTCAAGGTGAAACACCATATTTCTAGGAGACTTAAGCTTTTGTTTTGATGGGTTTTTAGCTGTCCATCCTTGAGATCCTCACACAGAATTCCTTCAGGAGCTGGCGGTACTGCTTCAGAAGAACAGGGAACCGTGTCACTTTGACACCCTCTTTCTATACTCATTGGAGGGAGGGGCTCAGATAATTGGAACAGACTTTTCCTACTCTAAAACATCTCTTGTCATTTTCTAATGGGAACATCGGTAATATGAAGGCTTCTTTCCCATTCTGTGAGGCAGTGTTACTATCTCTTTCCCCAATTCCACAGGCCCTAGTTAGCAAAACAGAGATCAATTCAATTCTCGGGCATTGCATCTGCTCTTCAAGCATTTCCAAGTTCCTTGTGAAAGTTCAGCCAGGGCTTTGCATGCCTTTTATGAACATGTTTCTCTCAAGTCCCCAAGGATTCTATTCGTACTTCTTTTTATTCTAGCTGTGTCTTCTGCTGCTTCTATCTGTCTCTTGGTCCTACCTAGTCTGCTAGGGCCTCAAACTTTGGAGTATAATATTTTCCACTCGATTTCTTTATTCAGAATGAACTACATTCCTACACCTCGTTCAATGCTTTCACACAAAGTTAGGGTCTCAGAATTACGGAGTGCAGATATCTTAAACTGGCAGGCTTCTCATGGTGTACAATAAGCGACATAGATGCACTCTCTGATAGTTTGTCAGGAATATTGTGTTAACAGAGACTTTACCTAAAGTAATTCTTCTTAGGAACCCAAGTTCAAGCTTGAAATGAATTGCTCAGTCACCACAATTACTGCGATGCAGGTGCTTTTGTGAAGTGAACAACAGAGAGTGTAATTACTGGAAGAGTGATGTCAGCTCTGTCTGGGTCACCTCAAGCACGGAGCTAGTCTTAGCTGGTGGATGAGCTTTAGGTTCCAAGGTGAACTTGAAATCGGAGAGAGCTGCTGAGAGACAAACCACCTGTTTTTGCACCCGATGATTCACACTGGTCCCATGGGAGAGAGGCGAGCACCCCGGCCTCCACAGCACTTGAAGTCCTTACTTGAACCCTTGCGCACACACTTACTCCACACCGTCAAAAATTCAGGGAAAGGCCAAATGTGCTAAGGTTGAGCAGTGGACCTGGAACATTCACAGAAAAGAACAAAGAAGTCACTAGAAATGTTTTTTTTTCTTTTGTATGGGACCCCCCCCCGGGTGAATTTGAATTACCCCTTTCCCTTGTAGTGGGAAGACCCTGTAATCAGCTGCTTGGGAAAAAGTTGTCCTCTCCACTGCAGAGAAGAGCCTTGGGGTGCAGACTCTATCCACTCCCAACAGCAGAGTTCTCAGAAGTAATGCACAGGACAATTCGTTTTTTTTCCCAGAAGGTGGCTACAAGTTTAAGCCAAAACCCTTGCGGCTAATAGAGAGTTGCTGCTCCCGTGGGTTCAATCTTCTTCCCGCCCTGAGATCTCCAAGAATGGCAGCAGATGGTGGAAGATTTGGACTTGAGCAATTCTCCCCCCCTTTCTCTTCCACTCAAGACCTTATTGACTCTGACTCTAAGTTTGTCTCAGGTGCAACACTAAAAAGATAATGAAGTGCCAAACATCACTAGAAGCTTATCCTGCAGTCACAGTCCCCAAGACAGGCTCCAGAATCTTCAAATTCAAGCTGCCCTGGGTCTCAGTTACAGCAGAATGTGCACACCCACCATCTTCTCTCACAATGAGAATTGCTGCAAGGATCTCCTTCTGCTACGTAGGAAACTTGTGCAGATTGATAGACTGATTTCTTTACTAGAATGGAAAAAATAGGAGGCAGGAGGAGGGAGAGGGAGGGGAGGAAGAAGAAGAGGAACAAGAACAAGAAGAAAAGTTTCCGTCAATAAAGAATATCCCTCCCTAGACTGGGAAAAAAATTGAGGAAGTATCCTTTCTGGAGATGTTCCAGTCATCACCATACTGTATACTTATATTTCTGTATATGCAAATACTGAATATTTATTATATACAAATAATATAATGTATTATAATATTACATAATATATTATATGTGTGTTGCATATGCATAATATATTATATGTTTAGTATATGCAAATACTGTTTATGTATATTTATGTACCAAGACTGCCTATCCTGCTAACAAGGGGGGAGCATTAATAAACTATAAGAGAAACTTAAAATAACTTATTTATGAGCAAGAAGCAACAGAACCATGGTCATTTTCTCAAAATCTCAAGGTAGAGAATATTTCCATTTCTCTCTTAAGTCCTCAGCAAAACCCTCTTCATTTAAGAAACTCCTTCTGGGCTCATCTTTCCATTTGTGGAGGGAACACCAGACTAAGTAAAACAACCATTTGCTGAGCACCCAAGGCTGTAGACACACCAGTAACATAAGCATCACCCTCGTTAATTTGAGTCATCTCCCCCAGGGCATTTGTCTTTTGTGCATGGAGATTCTGACAACCACTTGGCACTTGCATTTTGTCATGTTGTAATGGAGCAAGTTTCTATTCATTTTTTCACGCCAATTACATGCAGTGAATCAGATCTTTGCTACATAGATATGTGCTGGGAGCCTTCTGCAGAGCCACAAGTCATGGAAAGTCCTGTTCCCATGGCTGCCGGTAGCTCCTGACAGTGCCTTCCTCACCTTTTAAATAGCAGATAATTTCATTTTTTTTCTCCTACTTGAGCATGAACCAGATCATTTGCATTGTAAATAAAGCCATTTCTTGTCTTTATTTCCATCATTTTTGATTGCTTTTGGCTGCTTAACTTGGATAATTTAATCACAAGCCATATGAAAGAGAGCAGAGAGAGATTTTAAATAAGTTTAGAAGTAAGCACAAAACAAATCTACAGCAGGAGCAGAAGGCTACTGCCTCTCTGGTTGGAAGTTCTTAGAGCACCTTCCTGGGGTCATAGGGAAAACGCAACAACGTCTCTTCAACAGAGTCCTTTAAGGTAACGTCTTCAACGAAGTCCTCTAAGGTGAGCTTGTGACGTTCCATGTGCAGCGTCATGCTGAAAGAGATTGGTATCGTATTCATGGTAGATGGGTGAGCAGGTCCTCTGTACCCAGGCCCTGTGTGAGGGTCTGCTTTTGCTTTGCTTGTCCTGGAACCCTAATAAAGTCAGAGTGGAGTTCATTTTCTGCCATCATCTGTCTAGGGTGAAGAAATGAAGAAACATTGTTCATAAGGATTTATCTTTGTGTGCTTTGACTGCTTGGAGATAGCAGCCTTTCCTTGACACAGTGAAGCATCACCAAGATCATTCTTCAGCCTAAATTTCTTTAGATAGACTTCATTGTTTCTGGTATGATACCCACGGTTATTCTCTCTCCAGGGAGTGGTACGCAGGCAAGGCTCTCCAGATTAACAGGACAACCCTGAAGTTTCTTTCAAAGGTTGTCCTTCCTTACCCGCTCTAGGTAGCTTCTTGACAATGCCAATGAGCAGCAGGCACTGAATCCCACATACCACGTACCGTCTGGAGAAGATGGAGATCGTCTTGCCACCTACGGGTCATGTGAAGACAGTCAGGAGTGCATGCTTGCAGTCTAAGCCAACTCTTTTCACAGTCTGCAAAAGCAGAGCTCTCTTCTGGAGAAGCACAGATGGCCGAAGGCTCTTGACAGACCTCGTATCTTAGGGTCACACCCTCTAAGTTTACTAGCGAACTCTGGCACTTAGTGACCAACTAGAGCCACCTTGCTTTCTCATTCCTTCCCCATTCAGCTGGCTGTCTTCCCGTCTGGAACATTTTGTTCTCGTATCACTCTGAGTTGGTTTTTCTCTTATTCAGCCTCTTACAATTGTCATCCAAACTTTAGTGCCCCCGGAGTTCCATAACCATGCTTAGCTAGTTCCCTGAACCCCTCAATTTTTCTTCCATCTCCTAACCTTTCCTGAACACTACCCTTTCTAGAGATATTTGCTGCCAGAGAGTTCTTCCAAGACAGAGATTCATTATGTAATGCCTTGTGTAGCCCATGTGTGAGAGATAAGTCTATATTTCTCTCTGCTTCTTCCAGACTCTTCCCATTCTTCTGTCTATCTGATAAAGTCCTGCCCATCTGAAGCTCACAATAAGTGTTTTATAGCTCTGAAGACCTCTTCTGCTCAAGCCACTGTTCTAACCTTCCTAAAACCGTGACCCTCACTGTTCCTCATGCTGTGGTGACCCATCCATAATAAAATTATTTTCATCGGTACTTCATAATAGTAATTGTGCTACTATTATGAACCATAATTTAAATATTTGTGTTTTCTGATGGTCTTAGGTGACCCCCAGAGGACTCCAGAACCGTAAGTTCAGAACCACTGGCTTAAGCCTTCCAAACTGTGGGAGTTGCTGCTGCATGTTTGACCATCATGAGTGGGCCACAGGTTACTAAAACAAAGAAACAAATTATGTAAGATCCCATTCCAACTTGCCATATGGGCACTTCTTCTATAGACTTACAAATGCTTGCTGCAACCACAACTTTTAATAACAAAACCTTCCTAGGATCATAGAAAGTGTGTGTGTGTGTGTGTGTGTGTGTGTGTGTGTGTGTTTTGTTTTGCTTTTCATTTGTTTGTTTTCTGAGCCAGGGTTTCTCTGTGTGGTGCTGGCTGTCCTAGAACTCCCTCTATAGACAAAGATGGCCTCAAACTCACAGAGATCCTCCTGTCTCTGACTCCTGGGTGCTGGGATTAAAGGCATTTGATGCCCCTGCCCCTCTCCATCACCGCTCAGGGAATCATAGGATTTTTATAGAAGAAATAATTTAATTTCTTTTACCTCTTGTTTTTATTTCTTTCAGTCACAATAATTTTAAACTAGTAGGCCTTTACTTTTTGCTACCACTGTGCATCCAGAGTAGGCCAGGAGGGAAGTTTCTATCTTCACCATCTCCTGGGAGCTTGGGCAACTAAAGTCCTTACTGTGATACAAGTTGCCACTATTGATAATGCAAAGGAAGCAGGGCTAAGCTGGTCATCTTCTAGTAACAAATGTCCAACTCATACAATGGCACTGATTGCCTTCCTTCACAGGCATTAGAACCAACCCATTGTCTGCCCGACCACAGGAAGACAAACAGAAATATCAGTTTTCTGTGTGCCAGAGAGAGCTGACGTGATGCTCTGACTTAGCCGTGGTCATGTTCGGATGTTTGTGGTCATTCTCATCATAATACAATATACATAGCTACAAGGTGTGGAAGGTACATGCGTCTTGGAGCCACTCACTATGGGATTAAAACTCTTTCCTCTGGCTTGTTAGCTGAGCCTGTGTAACATGGGAAACTCTTCACCTCTGTGGACCTCCAGTCTGGTAACTGATAAGCAGGTATTTGCTAAGATCCAAAAGGATTCAGTGACTAGAATATGAAACGTGCTCACTGCCATGTCGAGCAAGAGAAGGGCACTCTGCATGTGCTAGCTTCCTCCCTTTTCTTCACCGCCATACTAACTCGTGATTTTATTTCTCCTTGTCCTTATATGCTTATGATCATGGATTTGCTCTTGTCTTACTTAGGTTTGTAAAAATTTGCTTTAGCGATGCCTGAGTACAGCCCCCTTTGTGCTATAAAACACTGTAATCCCACCAGAGCTTCCACTGCAGCTGATTCTCCAGGGCTCTATTGTTAAAAACTTCTCTTTCTAATCTTTATAAGATTTTTTTTCCTCTTAACCTTTATAAGATCGATTTCGTTAATTAATTTGGTGGTTATTCCTCATTCTGTCCTGATTTTAATGCTGTCAGTTTGAAAAGACCGTATTCTACCTCATTATGTAAATATAAACCCTTCCAAGACAAGGGTCTCCTGTTATAAACCCTCATATTACAAGACTACAGGAAACATGTTGTATGTTGTCATATATACACTATCAGGTGGGTGGCTAGACGTATTGGTTTGCTAAGGTTGCTGTAACACCATAACTCTAAGGACTGAGGTTTCTAAGTGGTGGCATACATCTGGAACCCAGAACTTGGTAAGAGGGGTAGAAACATCAGGAGTTAGAGATTCACGATTGATGACATTAGAAGTTTGAGACCAGCCTAGGCTACATGCAACCCTATTTTAAAGAACAAAACCGAACAAGAAAAAAAAATCTGTGTAGGAGGATAGATTCCTTCTGAGAGGTGTGTGAGAGAATCTGCCCCAGTGTTTCTCTTTGGGAGCTACAGAGTTTGCTGACTTGTTTGACCCCTGGATGTTATGAAATCATCCCAAGCGATTCTACTTATAAACTTTCATTGGGAGTGAGTCTGAATACAGGCAAATTCCTGCTCCTGCAGGACTTCAGTGCCTACACATGTGTCTGCGAAGAGCATATCCTCCTTCCTATCTCCAATGCCAGAACTCTCGAGAATGGGCAGGTGTTCAACTAGTTTCGTAGGGGGGCTTTATTGGCACCATAAGAATGAATGTCTTGGTTCCTAGTTATGGTCATACCACAAAGGTGATAGGCCAAGTAAGTTCTCAAACACACTATTTGAAGTAAAGCTTTTGTTAAACAAAAGATTTGTCTAAATATATCCTGTTGAGAAAGAGATTAGACCCACACTGAACTTCTGCAAATAACTATACTGCCACAAAAAGTAAGGAAACCAAATAAAAATACTTGTTTCTGTGTTCTGAGATGTCAGGAAACAATATCATTCAAAGACTATTTTATATTAAGCCTCAGAAGTATTCCATACTAAATTGAGAAAGACCTATCAATAGAAAGAAGAAAGGGATTTGGACTTGAGGACTATCTAGTTAAACATGAGACATTAAAACAATATCAATATTTCAAAGCAAAGAAGCACATTATTTCCCTTCTTTTCAATCCAAGTTAATACATGTTTTTCTGCTCAGGCTTCTGAGTAAGTAAATGCAAGTAAATGCATTGGCTGCTAAACCGTGGCACAATACCACACCCTATCCACAAATACAAAAATAAATATATTTTAACAATTACAAATAAAGCACATGTATGTATATTAATAGCTTTTTTTTTATTAATAGCTTTTTTGATGCACAATATTAGCTTAGAGAAAGCTCGGCCACTTTTTTAACAGTTTTTTCATAAAATGCATACAATGTTTAACTGATTAATAATAACAGAATATACAAAAAACACTAATTATTATCATCTTTTATAAAGTAAGAGACAAAGTCTTTATGATTTTTAAAATCTATCTGGACAAGTCTCAAAGGTACATAAAAGTATGAAAAGTATTTTGAAGCTTTTTTTATTTAATTCTTATTAAATAAATTAAATGTGATATTAAGAAAGCAAGAAGAATTTGATTCAGAACACTGATGCACAAGAATAATGAAGGATAGGGTTAATACTGACCCGGTTTAGATGCAATTCAATTAAAGTGATAATAACAAAAGTATTTTAAAATAAACTTTAAGAATAGAGTTAGAAGAAACCACAAGAATCCATGGCTGAGAAACTTTTGTTATTTGTTTAAAAAGACAAGGACATTACAAAGTCGTTAAGAGCCACAGAAAGTAATCTTGCCAACATAATAAAATCCTACTTTCAAGCAAAATTGCCCAGTGAATACAGAATACCTTTTAAAGAGTTTGTTAAAAACAGACTGACTATTCTAAAACTAATCCATCACTGGTAGGTTTTAAAAGTGAAGCACTAGTCTTGTTTTGTCAACATACTTCAAGAGGTGAGCACTCTGAAACAAAATTCTTCCTCTTCTAACCCTGATGGACGATAGAGACAGGATTCTCCTCCTCGCCTTGAACTATGGGATGCTGGATACAATCTATGGGACAACGATTTTTTTTTCAGACATGGGATAAAAGCAAAAACAGTAAGCTTTCCATGAAAGAAGGGCCCCCTGGAGGGGATCTCTGTCTTTGCCTCAGATTAGTGCATAGAAATAGTTGAATTCATTGGTTAAATTTTCCAATGAGGATACTTGTGGGCCAACACTTTATTACTTGTGGAGTTTTTCTCAACATTTAGTGAAGAAACATATTAATTATACATAAACCACGCTAGATACCAGAAAGGATCTGTTCTCCAGATATTTTTATGAGTCCCATCTTATCTAAAAACCAAAGACCAATGCCTCTGTCATAAATTGAAGTAGAGTACCAAATGGAATGTTACAAGTCAAAATCCTTCATGAATATGGAAATAAGCATCCTTGTAATTTTAACAAGTTTAGACAAGCAATTCATAAGAACGTTACCATGGTGAAAGGTTATTCATTTCAGTGATGCAAATTTAACATCAGAAAAATCAGTTACTGTATTTTGTCATAGAAATAAACTATACAATAACAACATATGCCCTTCTATAGAGACATAAAGAAAATTACTTGAACAAGCTGAATACTCACTACGTACTTTTTTAAAATTCTAAATCATAAAGTCAGCTTTCTCAACTTAATAAAGACATCTAATAAGAATCAATATTAATATCATGATAAAATTAAGCACAGTCCACTAAAGAGCAGTCAGTGTGGTCAAGGATACATACTCCTACCACTACCATCCAGCTCTGTAATAGAGATACTAAAGAATGCAAAAAGGCAAGAAAATAAGGCATGAAGGGAGGCAAAATAAGACATGCAAATTAAGAAAAAAGATTCATGGATGATATACTTTCCGGGTCACTGTATGAAATTGTAATCCAATAAAAAATATTCAACCTAACAATGGGAGTTTAATGAGAATAAATCATAAGTAAATGATATATAGGAATCATTTGCATTCCTCTATAATAGAAATAATTAGAAATTGAAACCAACAATATCATTCATAATAACAAAATAGAAACTATTCTAACAAAAATTGGGCACAAGACTCACATACCAAAACTGCAAAGTATTGCCTAAAGAATGTCTAAGACAATCAAGTAAATGGGAATCTGCAAACCTGTAAGAATGAGTCTCTTAATTTATAGAGTATGTAATCTATCAGCACTTGCTGAAAGGAGAATACATTTAAAATTTACACAAGAAATACATATTTTCCTCAGTCACAACCACATAAGCACAAAAAGAATATGCAATATTAATTCTATGTTCTTATTCATGAGTAAAAAGAAAAATAAAATTTTCCTGTCTATATCTCAAAAGACTGTTTTCCTATGTAATGGAACAAAATGTTTTAATGAAAATCAGACAAACAAAAGACCAATTTCTCCATTGTAGCTCACTTGATCAAAGTAAACCTTTCCTGCTCACCAAAAAGTGATAAGTAAATAATAAGAGATCTCGGAAAAGACTCAATTATCACTTTCCCCAACAGGTAATGGGTTATTAGGTCTGTACAAGCCATATTCTATGAGCATATTGCTCTCCTGAGAACTCAGTTGAGTCCAGCCCAGTACCCTGGTAACCACAAGTCTCTGAAACCAGTTGTAGAAAGATGCATTCCCCAAGCAGCAAAGTAAATCACTTTACAAGTGATTCTCTTCCTTTTATAGTCATAGCTAATCTGGTGATCTAATAATTATTAATCACTGCCATGATTCTAAAACAGAATAAAACTCTGGCCTTGATATAAACATGCATCAGTAAGCCAATAGCTGTGTCTAGAAACTAAAGATAAAAACACAAAGGAAGAGGAAAAGAAAAAAGATAAAACAGGAAAAGTTCTACTGCTACTATGAATTCACTTGAGGAAGCCCCCCCAAAACTGTGCCTGGCCTGAAGGACTGCATGACCAGTACATCTCTTACAACACAGCTTTATTTTATTTGTCTGAGTATTTTGCCTGCATGTATGTCTGCACCACATGTGTACCTGGTGCCTATAGAGACCGGAAGAGGCTGCTGAAGCCCCTGAAACTTGAGTTAGAGATAGTTGTGAACTGCCATAAGGTGGTAGGAATTGAACCCTCTTCCTGTGGAAGAGCCACCAGTGCTCATCCTCAGTGAACCATCTTCCCAGCCCCTCTTAAAACACAGTTTATTTAATTGTCTTTGGTTGATGCAATTCTACTGTGATATTAATACAATAATTTCAAAATCTCTTGTTTACAATCTGTATAACTTTGCAAAGATTAAAAGCATTTTCTATTCAGCTGCTTTAATAAAATGTCACCAACTGGGTGACTTACAGAAAAAAAAAACCACTCCCCACAGTTCTAAAGGCTAGGAAATCCATGACTGGGGTTTTCATACCTTTGTTTTCTGGAAATGACCCATCTATCCAAAGCAACACACTTTGGGGACTCCTTTACAAAGGCACTGAGGCCTGATCCCTTTCATATAGTTATGTCTTTATGGACTGGCCAGTTCTCAATGACCCTAGTTTCTAATACCACCAATTCCAGGGTTAAGGCATAAACACACTTAGAAAGTATACAAGAATTTAGAAACCATACCAGTGATCCATATGCATTTTACTCATTAATTAAGAGTGGCCAATCAGGTGCTAACATAGGTAACATAGGTACTGAGAACACGTCAGGAGTGTATTTAGAAACAATATTCTGAAACAAGTGTGCAATACCTGAAGAAAATTTAAACATCATAATATCCAATAGGCCACAAAACTGTAGCCTTCAGATCTCTAACCTTTTTTATGTCTTTTTAAATATTATGTTCTTTAAAGTATGTATATATGGGTGCAGTTGTGGGTGGGTATGTGCACTTGTGACAGTCCCCCTGAAAGGCCGGATGAGTCACATGGCGTTAAAAGCAGTTGTGAGCTGCCTGACACAGGCACTGGCAATCAAACATGGATTCTCTCCATTTCTCAAACCCCCTCTTTTAAATATCTCTAAAGAAATCCACAGTGACACAGAAAAGATACTAGTCAAAATAAATGGCAAACCAAACTAAGGTACGAAGAAATATCCTCTACAGAACTAAATAATGCTTGGGTGAGACCAAGAGAAAGGATTCAAATGACAACTTCCTTTTCTACCAATTTTCATATTTTGAACATTTTTTTTCTGAATGGCTTAAAAGGTAAGTATTTGGTTTGGGCATGGACTACCCAAAGGGGAATCTTCTCTTCAGAGCAGCATTCTCCCCCTCCCTCCCCCTCCCTACAGCTCCTACACAATAAACTGAAACAAAGTACCAAGATGTGGATTAAAGAAACAGCTCATGATACAGGTCCACTGTGTATATAGGCAATCCAGCTGGAACTGGTATATACTAGAGTGCATTGCTAACTACCTCTAAAGCTCCCCAGATTTATTTCATTTTTCATTTTTATTGCAGAATTATCTGCTTAAAAGCATCGTTCATCGGAAGCCTAATGAAGCACAGCAAATATGTAGAGCTGTTCTTATTGGAGCATTTGTGGAGACAGGAGGGGCTCTCTGATGTTTGCTCCCATGGCAACCCTTACTTAGTCTTTCATGTCCCTTGCATTGTTCCACAGAACCCCTCAAGGCTCTGAAGTGTGTTTAACAATGTATAAACTGGAACCCAGTTACCTTAAAAATAATAAAATGCTAGCAAAAAAATAACATAAGTTTTTGTAATCAATGCATGTTCTTCTCAAAGTTCATAGATATAGGGACCACAGTTGAAATTAAAACATGTGTGCAAATTCTCTGTCACCTCCTTCCAAACACTTACCATTTCTCTCCGCACTACCAACACGTTCCCTGTCTTTGGACCATCACTCCTCAAATGCTAACGGGTCCTATTTGCTTTCCATTCTATTAGATGTCATTTTTGTTTATCTTTCCAAGGGACCATTCAACGCCCAGCTCTTTCTGTTGGATCACTTTCATGTGAGTTATCTGGTGAATGAAAAGTCCCAAAGAACAGCCCCTAAGGGTCAATAACTCTGCACACTGAAGGATGTTAGAAATGCTTTGTGGAAGTTTCCATTCTTTGCTCATACACACGTGACTAGAGAGTCTTGGGTGTTTTCTAGAGCATCAAGGATCTCCTTGACAAGCTCCCCTGTGCTCTGTCCCTTCCTGCTCCTAGGTCAGCCTCTATTTCTTGCTGGGTCTCTTTTCCTAGAGGAGCTCATTTTCATTGTTCTCTTAGTGTTCTCCAGCTTAATGAACTGTTTTATGACTTGAATTCAAATAACAGGGCTTTTGTGGAGGAAGGCAAAGGGGCAGGGAGGAAAAGAGTGTGGGGGAAAGGAATACTCCAGCATGGTAGGGTTGCCTTGTCCAATCCTACACAGATTTTCTTCCCTATCAGATAACTTGCTGACCTTATCCTATGCTACAGCTGATTGCAATTACTTCAGTTTGTTAGGCCGACCAATTTTAGAAACGTGGACAATGCACATCGCTGCAATCAGATCTGCATTAAAAACCCAGAAATGAAGCAATACATCAGTTGTTGCCACTGGTGTTGTGATGATGTATTTTTCCCCCTAAAGAAATACCCTCATGTCAGCAGGCCTGAAATAAATCCCTCCAAACTGCTAACATGACTTCTGTGGATAAGTCTAGTATCTTCTATACAATTAACCTATATTCTCAAGAAACTCAGTTATTTTTTTTCCATCAGTTTTTTCTTGATTCTTTCCTGTTCTTCTCCCTTGTGGGTTTTATACTTATTTTTTAAAGATATTTCTTGGTTTATTTGTATGTTAGAGAATATATGCACATACATATGTAAAGAGGCAAGAAGAAGATGTCAAACGCTTTCTGTCTCTTTGTTTACTTCTTTGAGGCAGTCTCCTTTCTGAACCTGAGACTGGAGTTTTGTCAACTAGGTTGGAAAGCAGGGAGCCTCAACAATTTCTTTGTCTATGACATCTTCAGAATAGACTTTACAGACATTTGTGGGGATGCCCTGCTATTTATGAGGGTGCCGAGATCTGAATTCTGACCCTTATGATTGTTCAGTGAGCCCCCTTAACTACTATGCCATCTCTCCAGCTCCGAGTTTTATAATTATGGGAAAACATTTGTATTTGTTGCTTTTCTCATCACTATGACCAAATAACTGATAAGAAAAAAAAGTAGCTTAAGGATATGAGTTATTTTGATTTACAGTTTGAGGACAGAGTCCCTTGTGGTAGGGAAAGCATAGCAGAAAGACTGGCTTCAGTTTGGACAACAGGAACTTGGTGTCTTAGCTAGGTCCTATTACTGTAAAGAGACACCATGAGGCAGGCTTACAGTTTCAGAGGTGTAGTCCATTACTGTCGTGGGGAAAAGCCTAGCAGAGTGGAAGCAGACATGGTACCAGAGAAGCAGCTGAGAGTTCTACATCTTGATCCTCAGGCAGCAGCAGGAGGTGGGTGTAGCTTGAACAGATGAGACTTCAAAGTCCATCTTTACAGAAGACATACTTCTTTAAACAAGGCCACACCTACCCCAACAAGGTCACACCTCCTAATAGTGCCACTCCCTGTGGGCCAAGCATTCAGACGCATGCATCTATGGGGGATATTCCTATTCAAACCATCATACTTGGGGAAGCTGGTCACATTGTGTTCATACTGAGAGATATATGCTGATACCCAGCCATGCATCCTCTGGTTGTCACTTTGTATTGTCTGTGACTACACTCTTGGGATGATAGCTCTCAAATACATTTAAAACACTCTAGGAATACCTTCATGGACATGCCCAGAAATGTGTCACCTGCGTGATTCTAAACCATTCAGGCTGACAAAGATTAACCATAATATCATTTAAAGGTGCAAAACACATGCAAGAAATGGACAGCAAAGAACCATGCATTTCTCAGTTTTAGAATCCCAATGCTTCTTGTCCACCAATAAACAACAATTTATATCTCCATCAGCCACCACTCAAAAGAGTACAGTGATTATGTCACACCTTAAATCATTGTGATTTGCAGGTTACCAAGTGGCATTTCTGAGTTTAGAAATACCCAGAAATTGCCATCATCTCTACAATCCCTCCCTACACTTAGCCGCTGTAGTTGGGGTCTGGACACAGAGCACTCATTTAAAGTACAGGTTTGGGGCTGGAGAGATGGATCAGCTGTGAAAGGCTAGTCTCACAACCAAAAATAAATTGTGGGTTTGTTGCTGGAGAAGATTGACTACAATCGAGGACCTCTCTGCCATCAATGAATTATAAGTTGCCAAGCAGAAAGCAAAAGATGGGGAGGAGAGAGAATAGGGAGGAGCAACTACTCACTGTCTCAGGGAAGAGAAGTCTTAGGGAAAATATTTTGACATGGGAAACAGGAAGGTCAATCATTTGCTCTGCATTGCGACTCTCAACTCTCTTACCCTGCCTTTTGTTTTTAAGACATGCTTTAGAGTAAGGGGTCACCAAGTTAATAGAAAAGAGAAAATAACCCCAAAGGGAGCAAGGTCATGGAGCATCTTTGCATCAGCATCGAGTCATGATCTCATGACCATACACCTCCCATTTCACTTCCTTCCAGAAACACTAGGAAGAAAGGGCAGAGAGAGCCTGACACATAGCTGGGAGTTGGGGACAACCCGCAGCCACCACTCCTTATTTCATGTCTTTTTCCCTTATGAAAGTGAAATGACCCCGGAGTCTGATTAATCCTGAATGGTTTACAGACACTGACTTTCAGATGGGCAAATGTGTGGTTTTTAATTCAATTCAGAAAGTTCCTTTCCAATGTCTCCCACGTGCTCGCCCTGTGCCCCAGTATTTCACTTTTCCCTAGGCACATATTTTCTCAGGTCATTTCTCCCTCAGGAACCTGTCTTTCTTCATCTGTTCTTGTCAAATGCCAATGAAGCAGAATGACTCCTGGATTAAGGGTTAGAATGTAAAACTATTTTACATTCTAACCATACAAAGTCAGCTTTGTCAGTATTAATTTTTTAACTCTGTAAAACCACACTTGAAATAATATTCTTGAGCTCATTATTGAAAACCTCCACTCCACAGGAAACCTGGGGAGAGAGCCCCTAAGGGTACAAGAGGTGCATGTCTTCTATCTCATGCTCTCTATAGAATCTATTCTCATCAAATGCCCCTGCCCTAATGTGGGTACTGTTTCTTCCCCCTTCACGTCCAACATAAAACAGCATGACTCCATTCATATAAATTACTAGCAGGAATTGCTATATTCAAAGTGATTGATTTGCTTTGTCAATGGCCATTATGCTATAACCTCTCACCTCTTTAAACTCTTAAGTTATTTTTCTTTTAATGTGGTTTTTATTGGAACCCTCTACATAGATTGTTAGATTTATACTATCACAGGGTAGTTTCCATTCATATTTCTAGACCCTGCCAGATATAATCGATGTGTTGAATTGAATGGCTGGAGGTAAATATGGATAGTTTTGCAATTGCTGATTAGAATCACTTGCAGAAATGTATGCAGCTATTTTGACTTTTCTGGAATATAGCCGGAGTGAAGGGAACTCAGGCGGGACAGGAAACTTCTAGAAGAGGTAGCATTCCCAATGGAAAAGCCAGAGGCAGCACTATTTAGAGATTTCTCTGCTCAGTATTAGTGACTTGTGTTCTTGAAAATCACCACACAGATCAAATACTATTTAGGAACACGAGGGAACAGAAGAGAATTAAGCGATACTAAGACAGAAATATCATGATAAACAAGGAGACCAAATTTCAAATATATTTTATTGGCCAGATTATATGGTGTTGTGCCACAGAATTATAATAATATAATTCAGATATAACTAGAATTATATTGGAAGAGATTATGCAGCATATCCAGCGTGGAGGTTTTAGTTACACCCTCATAAGGAATCAAGGCCGGCCTCACATTTAAACAACCTTGCATTTTGAGTTTGTCTACCAACATTGAGAGTCTTTTGTGCATGCCTCAGAGTGCATTTCTAACGTTGCTTTGAGCCTTGATTTTTGCTGTGTATTGTTTGTTTGTTTTAAGACTCTCAGATAGAGACACACATAACACTATGCTTTAAATGAAGTAGTCTACACAAATAGCCGAGGATAGTGTACCAACTCTCAATGATTACTAATATTACACATTATCCACATTTTTAGCCAATTTTGCAATGACTCCAAAGATTGTTCATTCCTGTTATTTCCCCATGATCTTTCCTCTTGCATGAATGTCTCTTGGCACGCTCTGTGCTATATGCAGAAGAAAACCCACCTCTCAAGAGGTCCAGATTTGACAGAAGAAAGTTTGCTTCACTTTTCATTGTCAATTTTCTTTTAAAAAAAACACTTCTCTCTTTTTTATTGCAAAGACTTTCTATTCCTTCTTACACCCAGTCTATTATGGATCTATATAATTAGAATCTTACTATTGGGGAGAAGGCTCAATATAATTTAGGATATGACACTATCACACTCATCATATTTCTTATTACACATTTAGGGGTTAATGAAGTTCTAACTTTCATCTAGCAATAAGAAAAACACTTTAAAATGTGACTCTCACTTCTTTTCTCTGTAATTTAATTATAGTGACCTTCTCAAAGCAAATTAGACATAATTTGCTTATGCCCAAGTTCAAGAATATTAATCTGTAAATAAATGCATGGAATCAATCACATTTCCTCCCTTTCAGATTACAGGAACCTCTACAATATACCCCTTCCTAAAGCCCATGCCTGGGGAGAGGGCAACAAAGCAATGTGCGTCAAACAAGCCATTTATTCTATGGTGTACGTGGGAGGCTAACTATCCCTGTAAATCTCTTCAGTTGACTGGAGTGTTAGTAGCAATATAAATCAACCAGTGTGTGTGTGTGTGTGTGTGTGTGTGTGTGTGTGTATGTGTGTGTGTGCTGGTCTCCAGTTATATAAAATAAAGGACATCATTTCTACCCTTAACCAGTGACCAGTCTAGTTACTAAACCTATGATGGTCCCTAGATTTTTGAGACCTACCATGGCAAAAGTCATAGCCTCCTAAGTTAGTATCTATAGACTCCCCTAGCTGTTCAAACCTGCTGTTTGCCTTCTAGTCCCTATGTTGCATATGAACATAGTTGCCTATGTTCCAACAGTCTTTTCAAAACATCAATGAATTAAACTCTTAACAGAGGCAGACTAGTACATATTAAGATATTCATTTATGAATGAACAAGATAAAGCATTTGTAAGTTTTCAAACACCATCATTGTAAACTAGAGTAAATCCATCAGTTCATTTCCAAATATACTGGTTAGTTGTTATTGCTACAACCTAGAGTCACCTCGAAAGAGAGAATCTCAACTGAAGAACTTCCTCAATCCCATCCGTCTGTGATCCATTGTACTGATTGATGGGTAGGGCAGCCCACTCTGGGCAGCACCTGCCCTAGACAGGTGGTCCTGAGCTATGTAAGAAAGCCACCTGAGCATGAACCACTGATCAAGAGGACCAGTAGAATTTCTTCTTTGGTCCCCAACCTAATTTCCTCAATCATTAAGTGTGGCCTGAAAATGTAAGCTGAAATAAACCCTTTTCTCCCCAAACTGCATTTGCCAGGGTATTATAGCAACAGAAAGCAAACTAGGACACCAGGATAACATGTCACAATAACTTCTATCTCGGCCCAAGAGACTCTGAAGACCCCCCCTGATTCTATTTTTCCATCTGAATCTCCAATGAATATTTAGGAGAGCTCGATATGAGTAAACTCTCATTTTAGGCATTGACGATACAGTGGTCAACAAGCGTCCACTTTACCCTACCAATACTTCCAGTCAAGGGAGAACTGATCAGTGGAAGGAATTCTTTACACCAGCTGCAGCAAACAGCCGGTGTAGGGAGGAAGCGTATAGCCTTGTTATCTTGGGCTTAGCCAGTAAAGGTAAAGAAATTTAGTTAAGATTTATGGAAAGTTTTCAACAACTTAAAAGAGATTGGTAAAATCCAATGGTTTAATGATAGTAGTCTCACACAAAACCAAAACAAATTACTCTGAAAAGTATTAGGCATCCCTTTTACCAAACTGAGAAATCTATAAGGGCAACATTTTTTTTTTTAAAAAAGGTGACTAAATAGCAAGACAATGCCCTCAGAAAGAATTATCTCACTAAATTTGCAATCTTCTTCTGGACTTCAAGGCAGCATTTCTCTAATTTATGTGCTAGTCTGTCCTCAACTCCTCCAGTCTCCTTTGATGGTCTTCAACTAAAGCATTAATCTGTTGACTAAAATCCTTGTGAGGAAGGCAACATTGATCAGAGGGCTGGCCTTAGAGAATACTTATGTACTGTTAATGGAAGCCACAGTCAGGGCCCTTGAAGGCAACAGTGATTGGCTTCCCTGCCTCCTCCTCCTCAGGAGCTACAGAATGAACACCTGAAATAAGGATTCTCGATGGATGAGGTGGACCTTTCTAGTTTGCTTTGTGTGAGACATAGCTGTGGATGTCAGGTAAAGACAGAAATGTGTCTTTCCCCAGTTAAGAAACTCATTTTGAGGTAGGAAATTTGAACTTAAAACCTTGTTGTTTGTTAGTCATTAAAACCTTTTGTCTCTCTTGCTAAATATTGATAGGCTAGGTATGTCTCCCATATGCATGTGACTGTGGAAAATTATTTTTGCTATGTTCATTTAGAGATATGTCATTCCCACATCAAAAGTTTTCCAGCCTTTCTTTAGAAAATAATATGACGGTGTGTCAGCCATATTGTACTCATTTCTACACTTTATACCAAATCTTCTTTACATGCCTACATGTCTGTGTGCGCACCATATAAATGCAATTGCCAGTGGTAGGAACTAGACTTAGAAGCAGTTATGAGCCACTATATTGGTGTTGAAAACCAAACCCAAGTCCTCTCTCTGTAGAAGCAGCAGGTGCTCTTAACTGTTCTTAACACCAACCTCCCCACACTTTTAACTCTTAATGATTATTAATTATATAAAAGTACTGTTTTTACACTTCTTTCCAGGCCACATGCCTAACACTGAGATTCCCCAGAGGAGGTCCTGATGCCCAGCTATTGACAGTTGTGCCAAAGCACCAAGGACCGAGTAGCCTTGGGGAGGGATTAAGAGAGCTGCCATCCAAGGCAGAGCTGGCCAGATGCTTACAGACTCATTTCTTCCCCTGAGCTTGGAAAGAAACTGCGTCTCTGCCTTCCTGGAAGTCTGAAGGACTCACGAGGTTGAGTCCTAGGAAAGATGGATTGTAGGAGGAATGATATTAGGTTTTTCTGGGGCAAACCTAAGCAAATTCCATCCTTTTCCTGGGCTACCCAGCTGCCGTGGAATAGGGCACCTCTTTCAAAAGGATGGAAGAGATGATTGGGCCACTTGTCCGCCTCTAGAGACATAAGGGAGGTAGGTTGATGCTGAAGGAGAGATATTAAGAAATGCACGTCTATGAAAGCTCTGGGGGGTGGGCTTCCTCCTTCCAGCTCTGTCTTCCCTAATACAGCAGAAGAAGGGGGTTGGTAAAGAGAAACTCTACCCAGTTTCTACTTGGAGTCCTGTGAAGCAATTGCCCCGCTGTGCTGCTCAGTTACAGCCTCTCATGAGAAGAGAAAGCAATGTCCTGGAAGCTGTTCTTCCCTGCCCCTGAGCAAGGGATGCTCCCAGTACCCTGAAGCCCGACCGTCTGGGGGAGGGTTTCACTACTCATCACCAGACGTGGCAGGAGTATTCTCTGATGCCCTCCCTAGGGCAATGATCTCTCTATTCCTCAGCTGGGGGGGGGTGGGAATGTGGAGGGACAAATCCCAAGCAGTAACGTTAGATTTTGTTGACATGTGAAGCAATTCTGGCAAACCTAATGAGCCTTGTGGTTGTGATTTATATCTAGTTGGGAGAGATGACATCTGGATGTCTGATTTATTCCCTAGCAAAATGCTGGCTGAACCTAAAATAAGAAAATAGAGATTTATGTAACAGATTGCAGAGCCTTAATTTAAGAATGACTAGGAACCCAGCAGACACTCTGCAGCACTGCTGTGCCCGGAATCACATGCTCCAAGTGAATATCGCCTTTCTTAAAGGACCAAGTCACACGGTGAGAATAAAAGCCTTATTTCTCCAAAATCCAGCACCACACCTGAATCTCTTCAAGATGACAGGTTTGTAATCCAGATAAATCTTGGCATTCAATGACATGCTAGCTGCTATTTTTAAAAAGCAAAGAGCTCTTGAAGAATCTAGCAGAGAGCCACAGTTTATTCCAATTCTCCTTGGAAGCCCACAAGCTACTTCATAATGTTGTCCATGCCAAGATAATTAGAAAAATCTTGGGACTTGAAGAGGAAGGAATCCTATCCCATCTATTAAAAAAATCTAAAGTGAATGTCATATTTGTTACCTTTTCAGAGCCCTAAGGTGTTCTTTTTTTCTGGACCCCATTCCTGTCCTGAGCACTAAAATACACCCTCTGTCTGGTCTGGGTGATTCTCTAGATGGTGCCTGTTTTGCCATTTGCTCTTCTTGTCTTGCCTACACTGAGTCATGTAGCAGTCTCCCTTCCGGCTTCCAGCTGTCCACGAGCTCTGGAACACATGGAACAGACAGCCCAGCCCTGCTAGAGAAGGCAGAGGACTCCGCATAATGGCATGTGCTAGCCTCACTCTGACTCCCTTTTGCTGTCTCTTGCTTGCTTGCTCTCTGTCCTGACTCAGATGTTCTGATAAGGTACTAAGAACTAGCTGACCAGTTCATTCATCGTGGTTGCTGAATGGAATTTTTTCTGAATGAGAGAAGAAAAGAGGACAGGTGGAGAGAGGAAAAGACACAAAAGAGAGAGAGAGAGTAATGAAAATGTAAAGAATGATGAAATAAATAGGGAAAGGGGAGACAGAGGGAATGAAAGGGAAACCAGGCATTGGGAAAAGACCACAGAAAGCAGGAAAGCTCCATTTCTATCTCCTTTGTGTTCAGCAGGCCAGAAAGGTGAGTGGTCCAACAAAGACTCACTAACTAGGGTGTGTTCATACTTAACTTTTACCTTTAGACAAAACTAAAGCTCTTGCTACTGTTCCTTCCTTCTTTCAGATTCCCTAAGAATGAGGGGATCACTCTGAAGAACGCTTCCTGTAGTAGAAAATGGCTGTCTGGCCCATCAGGCCTTTGATGTGTATGTTTAGGAAGGAGTCATTGCTCTAACACTTGGGGAATGCATCTTGTCTGACTCGACTGACCTCCCTAAACCTCCTAGGGCCCTTCTCTGGCTGCAGGGCCATTTTACCTTCTGTGGAGATCTCTAGCAAGGGCCCCAGGGAGCATGGTGGCTTTAGTTCTTTTACATCCTACACAGACCTTAGGATAAATTACAAAATAAACCATTCCCACGGTTCCCCCCTTCTTGCATTTAGGTCTTCACTCAGGAAAAGCCTGCTGTCTTGCTGACATTGATAATTTCCTGGCATGGTCCTTGTCCTCTGCCTCTGCATGGAACCCAGCAAAACCAGAATGAAGACTAGATACTTCATCACATCCAGAATCAAGTGTTGCTTCTCTTTCTTGGGAAAGAATATAGCAAATGACTTTCTCCATACAGGCCCTCAGTTCCAGCCCTAGTTCTCAAAGCAGGGATGGCATTTGCAGCTAAGGAAACCCAAGGAAGGAAAATTCCTTTGAGAGAGGCTGGCACTTTAAATTTCCTTTCTGTACCCCACATGTGCCCCAGATTAGGGGAAATGGATTTATAGCTCAACAGACAGCCTGAAATGAAACAAGAGGCATCGCCCAGAGGCTGCAGAGAAGGGAATGTGGACCGAGTGAGCATGCGTACCCCCATATTTTCTATGGAGCAAAGAGCCATCACCATATGTACCAGGTGAAGAGAGAAGACATCCTCCACAGGCAAGGTCGTGAAAAGAGCAAAGGAGCGGGTGGAAAGCAATCGTGTTCAGCTGCTTGAGTCCAACCATCTGGGAGCTGTGTGGTGTGTTCCCTGTTAGTCCCTATCCTGTTCTTTGTGTTCTCTGCAACAGAGGATAGAAACACCTTCCTCATAAAGTCTTTATGAGTATCTTAACCTCTCCCACACAGACCTCTCTCCTGTGTGAATGACTCACTAGAATACAAGAAGAAGGCAGGAAAGGATGGAATGGGAAGAGTCTCTAACTGGAAGGGGAGAATCGCTAAAGATTGCCTCCTTCAGTGTCTAACAACCCACGTGAACCCCAGATCAAGTGAGAAGAGACTGGTAATAACTGTCCACCCTTCTGATTCCCCATACACTTTCCACAGCCCTCACAGCCATCCTGTCAAATGCAGGGCTATGGTCAGATCCCCAAGTTCGTCAGACCTGCGTTGGAATCACGTCTTTGGAGAGAGGCTGAGTGAGAATATGGCCAGGTATCACAATCCTCCTTGCACTGTAATTGTTGTAAGAACAAAGTAGCCGGTGCACGGAAACTTAAGCCCTGTGTCCGTGGATGGCAATGTCGCTCCTGTCATTTTTATTGGTAGTAATATCTTCTGTCCACTTGCTAAGAAAGCTTTCAATAAACACATTGCTGGCTGAGAGGTTTCCTCTTTGTTTAGTTTGCTTCATTCGCCAGCAAGTTTTTCAACCCTTCCTGATTCTGTTGGAACATGTGTGAATTTCATTACTCCACAGACTCAGAGTCCTCCTGCCTCACAGCCATTCCAAGGCTGTGCTGAGACACAGGAATCCACTGTCAACATAGAACGGTGTCCTTGAAACTGAGAATGAGCATCCTGACCCGTGCGGTAAGGCAGAATTGGCACAGCTTATGTGCTTATAAGTGGAATCACCTTCACCCAAGATACCATCTTTATTGTTATGGTTTCTCTCTGTTTCCTCCTGAGCACTGGCAAGATGCGCTAGGTGTTTTCTTCTCACTTAGATACCAAAATAAAACCTCTTCCAAACGACTGGCTTTTGAGTTCTGATGCCAGGGTGTGGGAGCCAACCCCTGAGTCATCCAGCTGAAAGCCAAGCTGAGGGGAGGTGGTTTTCATTTCAGGAACTAGGGTTCGCTTCCTGGAGACCAAACACAGCAGCATCAATAAACAGGTAGACAGGAGGTTGTAATTAAAGAGGAATTTAAGCTTCAATTTAAGTATTAACTAGAGAGGATGCAGTGGTCAAATACAGCCGAACAATAGGATGGTTCTCTGCAAGAAGAACATGCTCAAAATTGGAAGCAAAATTAGGATGTTTCTGCTACAACATCACTAACATAGGTGGAAACAACATTTTCTTATATGTGCTTTCTTTTTTACAGAAATAACCCAGACATTTCCTAATGGGTATTTTTAAGTATCATTTTCTTGTATTCATTCTGTAAACACTTAATTTTTAATAACTTTTTTTTGCTATGCTGGAAATAGAATCCAAGGTCTATTGGATTTTATTGTGTGCTATATCTATATTTATGGTGTACTAGATGAGGAATCTATGACTTAGCCACATGCTAGACATCCCATGGAAACATTTCTAAGCACGACCTATGTAACAAATGCTGATATAATGGACAAGAAGATACCAAGGTACCTTGATGCTATGGAGCCCTATTCCACAAAAATAGATCCCAAACAAGCAATGCCAAGGGCTCCTGAGTGAGCTGTGACTCAGGACAAGAGCCTGAACCTTCTCACCCTATTTCTTCAGTTGCATGAGGGGCTATTGAACAATCCTCTGTCACTTGCTTGCTATGTGAGCTTTGGGCAGAGTAAGTGAGCTACTCTGCTCTGCACACAGTGGGGCACAATATGTGGCTTCAGGTCAGCTTTTCTTTTAAGTGTGACATACTCCCATTCACACTGTGCTGAAAGGCCAAAGGACAAAAGTCTGTCATTTGCTTGTTCATCATCATTCCCATCATCATGCCTGAAATAAAAGGGGCTCTCAACAAATGCTTATCAAATTACCAAAAATTGTAAGAGTCTACCACTGTGACTGTTATTGTGAGGGAAATGAACAGGGTCCTCTGGAGAAGAGGGAGAGCAGGGATGCTTTCTTTTGTGGAGACCCACAGCCAAACATTAGGTGAACCTCTGGAAAGCCTGGGGAAGATGGGTAGGAAGGATTATGGGAGCCAGAGGGACCAAGGACACCTGGAGTCAACTGGCCTTGTCCCGTGGGGGCTCACAGAAACTGAACTGCCAGGTCAAGAACTTGGATGGGGCCGACCTGGGCCCCCTGCACTATGTTACTGCTGTGTTGCTTGGTCTTCGTGTGGGAATCCTGCCAGAGGGATCAGGGGCCATTTCTGACTATGTTGCCTGCTCGTTGGACCCTTTCCTCCTGCTTGGTAGCCTTGTCTAGCCTTAAAAGGAGAGGAGGTGCCTCATCTTGTTGCAACTTGATATACCATGGCTGATACATGGGAGGCCTGCACTTTTCTGAAAAGAAGGGAGAGAGAGTGGACTGGAGGGAGGAGCAGTTAGTGGGGAAGAACTGGGAAGAGAGGAGGGAGGGAGGGAAAACTGATCGGTCTTGGAAAAAAATTAATTGATTGATTGATGAATAAAAAAGAAGGGTATCTTTGTGAGAAGCTAAGTGGAGAATTTTCTAGAAAAAATAATGAATCCAAATGCACTCTGTCAGGAAAAGCTTGTACGGTGGTCGTTGGTGTACCTGTGTATCCTGTGATACCACCATTGCCTGCTGGCTGCCTTTGCCTTTCTTCTTTATTTAGTCTATTTCCATACAAGGCAGTGGCTGGTTGTTCTCAGTTGGAGCACCTCTCCCCAGAACATCTCCTTTCAGCGGGAGTGGGGAAATGTAGGAGAACAGGAAGTGGTTCCTCAAACACTCCCACTCGCCCAAGGACCTGGCTAGCTGCCACGTGATCGCACCAGGCTTCCCACGCATCTCTCCCTGCTTCAAACTCCTCTAGATTTCCTGTTGCTTCCTGAGGGCAGCTTGGAATTTCCAGAATTTGTCCTTGTGTTGAAGGGAAACACTTGGCTTTTGGCTCATAAAACTCACTTCTTGCAAGAGATTCCTATATTTCCATTCCTTGAGACCACGACTCTTCTAAAAGGTCTTACTTTCCTGACTTTAGAAACAGTGACATGTTTTCAAAGGAGATTCATATTTATATTTTAGAACATAAAGCACCCTTCCCTCTGTTTTCTGGTTGGGACCATGTAGAGTCTAGTAGCTTTACCTGTGACTAGGAAGGCAGGAGGGAGCAGAAGCTTTTGGCTCCTCCTGAGAGCTAATTAAGTGGCAGGCCACACATGTGCCCAACTAGAGAGGGAGATACCTGAACTTCCGTCGTGCCACTCCCTAAACTGTCCCCTCTGACCATCTGTCTCTTCAGACTCATGGTTCCCTAGCCATGCTGAGGAAAGAAGTAAGTGACGGCTCTGCCATTCTCCAATCACCAGGATGAAATTAAGGAACGAGAGAGGCTCTAAGTACAGGCTCAGACTTCTTGGCCATGCTTGTTTGACGTCCAGGGTACAGTCATCAGGTTGGGAAATGCAATCCTTTGGGGACAGATGACATGTTTACATTGCACAATATCTTCTACTGAAAGACAACAAACACCAGTTCCCTCTGTCTTCTTCCAGACCCTGGAGGATGTTCTTGAGGTCAGGAGTCCTAGTAACAGGGGTAACCTTTTGTGCCTTTGGAAGTCTTCCTGGCCTCAGCATCCTTGCCTATAAAACAGAGCCTTAGGCTTGGTGTCTGCTTCAGTCCTGAAACATTCCATGAATCTCCTGAACAAGCACAGACTTGTGGGTGCTCTTCGGGCACTCCCAGAGAGGAATTTGCCCTGCTGGGGCTGGGTTTGGAGCGTGGTGTTTGGTGTGGCTATATCAGCAGCTGGTATCTAATGCACTTATCTCCCTGGAGCAGGTTCAGATGGGGTTTTTATTAGACTGTTAAAGGAAATCATGCGTGTGCGCATGTATGTAAACCCATATGCACACAATCGACCCTTGAGTATTGACAGACGGATGTGGTGGAACACAGGACCGCACAGCTGCTTAACATCTTGCTTACCTGAAAACAGCCCAGACTCACGATAACTAATGACAATCGGCCTGCAGATAGAGCTACAGGATAGTCTGATGTATCGCTTCTCATCTTTCCTCACCGAGGAACGTGGTCAGACACAGCTGGGCAGTTATTGTCGTCATTCTCCTGCTCTTTTATCCTCCCAGAACAAGGCAGGACCTTTCCCGTGCTCTGCGCCAGTGCACACGTGGCCTTCTCTCAAGACCGATTTGGAGAATTGCTGGTGTCTTCTATGATTTCACAGCATCACACATTAAAGTTCAGAGTCTTCATCCGCCGTCTTTATATAACTCGAGCTATTTCGGGTCCTACTTGAGAATGCACAGACTCAGGCAAACGCAAGACTGTGGAGAGCCTGGCTTGTCTCCAGGGCCGGCTCTCCAATGTGGAATTGCTGCCACTTGCCTGTTACAAAATACCTTTCCTTCCTCTCCACACAGCTATGGTAAAGCTTTCGGAGACCACCCTGACTCTTGGAGAGCAAAGAACGTCTAAACTGAATATTGCCTCGAGAATTATTCCCGCTGTGTGGAAACCATTACCCCAAGGGTATATCCTGAGTCCCACCAGCCAATGGTCTCAGAAAGACTGCAGCTGAGAGAGCAAAACCATGACCTTTCTATTCACTGGGCTTTCTTGGTGGCCTGGGTCACTTCTCACTTGCTCCATGTCGCATCTCCCTCTCTGGGCTGTGAAGGATTCGTCTTCCTCAGTGGTAAGCGCTCAGCAGTTCACTATTTACCAAGAACCAAGGAGAAGGAAGTTCAGCAAATCCTCCTTTTAAAAGTTGGCCCAGACTTATGTGAGTGGGTTGAAATGAATAGTAGAAACAGATGATGTTAATTCGTCTCGTCTGCTTGGTACCTGCAGCGCAGCTGCATTATTGGTGAGCATTGTGGCATATGCTCCATTGTGCTGGTACCACTTCCCTCAGCTCCTTCGGTGCAGCAGACATTTTAAGTTGTGCTTCTTAGAACATACGTATGCATTTATATATTCCATCAGTGATTCCTTGTTTCATATGGTCAGCCAAAATATACCCATTTCTGTGAAAGTGAAAGCTACTGCTGTTTCCTAAAGAATAATGGGGATACACCCCTTAATTCTCTTCAGTGGGTCTCCTCACCTTTTCCTTCAAAATGTGTGATGTCACTCATTTTTCTCACCACCTCCTTTACGTTTACCATGATGGGAGTTTAATGCAGACATTTAACATGTGAGTTGTCTATCTATGGCATATGTAGATCTACATACTCTAACCCAAGGCATTTTTATCACTAAAAAGGAAAATGTCTTTTGGTCATGTATTATGTACAACTAGCCTTCTCTGTTCCTTCTGCTTGATGCTATTCTTGTTGAGATGCACCATAGGAAACCTAAGTAAACAATTGCCAGCATGCATACTCTGCAGAGGCCCCTCCAAGGAGGCCCCGGGATGATTTCTGCCTTCGTGGCCCACCTCTCTTCTACAGTACAGATCATCAGTTTTTTAAGATAGAGTTGACAGTCGGAGCTAGTGACCACTGCTGCGCTGTGTGGGATGTTCTTGCCTTAGCATTTCCTACCCCTTAGAGTCTTTCCTGGTCCTCTGCTTCCTCTTCCTGCAAAGAACAAAAAGAACCCTCTTGGGAGATCACCCATCACCTTCTGTTCCCCTCGAGTTTTTCCAATGGTGTTCCTGAGTGGACTATGGATTGAGAATGAGCCTGTGTCTAGGGACTTGGACATCTCCTACGTCCACTGAGGGACTTTTCAGTTGTTGATTCTACAATGGAGAGACAAACATATCAATAAGTGAAAGTGCAGAATTTTAAATAGTATTTTAATATAATGTTTTAAGAGAGTGCTTATTAAATATTAGAGACTCAATAAATACTGCATTTCAATAATTCAATGAGTCATATATTTTTGATGGGCCAAAGTAATTTTCCCTGCCTAGTTTTTCCCAGATGAGTAAAGTATTCAATAACAGCAAGAAGACCTCCATCTCTGTTTAGATGAATGGAAAATGTGGCGCTCTGACCTGAAAGTTGTCATTAATTTACACATAGCATACTTTATGAAGTGCACAAACATTCAGCAACTTCTTCTGCATTTGAAAGCTCCAAGAATGACATCAAAGTAGTGGGGATTTTTTTTTTAAAAAAAAAAACAACACTGTGTCACATAAAAAGTGGGAGATATGCTCTGGCCCCTGCTGAGGGTCTGTCTCCTGCCTGGTATCAGGGAGAGTCACTGTCTCTGTGTCATTCAGGCTGACAGGAAGGTTGCAGTAGTATTTCTCCTTGTCTGAGACCTCTCCAAGGACACACTCCATCTCTCTCTTCTCCCCGTGTTCTCTGCAAAGGAGCTAACCTTAAGAACACATCAGCCAGCTCAGCCCACTGTTATTTCAAAGTGCAATTCACATGTGAGAAAGGAGCCTGTGGCAAGCCGTACAAGGTATTAAAACTGTGACTCACTGCCAGACAGAGAACAAGTATTCTCTACACACACACACACACACACACACACACATACACACACACACACACACACACACACACAAAGTCATAACATGCTATTAGTAAAATTTAAATTTAAGTTTTCTCAAAACAGACCTGATATGAATGTGCTTAAATGGTAATGTCACAACTTAAACCCAAACAGAAGAGTCTAATTTTCCAGTGAATTCAGGGAAGAACATTAGATAATACTAAATAGCAGTAGCAAAACAGAGATGTTCCCTGAAAAATGATTTAAGTGAGTGATGTCATGGAGTTATGAGAGAAGCATAGTCTGGCTTTCTTGGCAATGTGATTTCTAAACCAAGTTTGGAAGCAATTTTCAAAAAAATTATTGTTCCACAAAAATGTATCAGCCATATAATTCAGAAAAGCAGTTGCTCTGTGCTTCTGACAGACCCCTCCTCTCTCTAGTTCATCACTAGAGCTAAAGCTGTCAATCAAAGAGAAACCACAGGCTCTGCTTGACAAATGCTACCTCAGCTTGCACTTCCTGTTTCATAACAAGTTCCCCTTCCTTCTGGGAGCCTGCAATCTGCCTTAGAAGCACATATATATAATAAAATGAAGCAAAAATTCAAGGAGAGAAATTAGGCTTAGGACTAGAAAATATTGCTTTCCTCCCCCCTCCCTCCCTCCCTCCCTCCTTCCCTCCCTCCCTTCCTTCCTTCCTTCTTTCCTTCTTTCCAGGAAGTTGCTGAAGGTTGGGGCAAGCAAGGAAAGATCAATACGCATCTCCATCGAGTCAAAAGGGTTGAAAAATGAAACATTCATTCAGCCTCTCGCTTGTTTATGTTTGTGGTGCAAATAAATACATGGCTGTTTGGGAACTGAATTGGTCCCTTTGGATATTGTGAAGTGGAGCTTGGAGGAATAATGAGCACACACTTATTTTTAAAGAGCAAAAAGCAGTATAAGACTATGAGCCAAAATAACAGAGACCTGAAGTGGATTTTGTAGGATAAAGTAGAACAGAGTTTAACTTGCTTATCATCCAGCTGAGAGCAATTCCTAAGGACATCACCCAGAGAGCTATGAAACTTGAAAGGGCAGATGTTCGCATCCTAAGCCAGAGCTCATGATTGACAGCCCACTTACAGACCATCAGGGGGCTTTGGGAAATGTGCCCATATCCAGCCAAGATCAAACCTTTTAGGATGTAAGCATATAATAAGGCATATGACTTAAAAGGGTTAAGTCGATTTAATATTAACCATATTCTTTATCCACTTTAAGTAGAGCCATAAATAAAAGTTCTTCAGGGGGTTGGGGAGTTAACTTGGTCAGCAAAGGCTTGCTCTGTGAGCATGAGGACTTGAGTTCCACTCCCAGGATGCAGTTAAAAAAAAAAAAGCAGGGCATGGTAGCACACACTTGTAACATAACCCCAGTGCTGGCTGGGTCCCTCCTTAGTGCTCCCCAGGCCAGCCTAGGCAAATGAACAAGCTCCAAGTAAAAGCGAGACACCTTGCCTCAAAACACAAATGGACACACTGTGGTTGCAAGATATAGAAAACTCAAGCTAGAATCGAACTGGAAACTTCTTTCCCTCTAGCTAGCTTTCACAATGACAGACAACGCTGTGCAGACTGCTGCAGGGCTCTGGGGGGCAAGGGTAGACATCAACAGGGTTAGCCAGCAGTGAACGTTACAAATTAGACTACCAACCTGCCAGGCAAGATGGCCACACGTGCAATAGCGGTAGGAATGTGATGGGTAAACCAAGCACTTTCTGACTGGATTTCAAAAATGCTCTACAGAAAAGAGCCTTTGACAGTTGGTATTGTGAGCTTGACCAAAATCTCATGCCTGGGCAGGCCAAAGGCCTATATATAAATTTACTACTATATATAAATTTAATTAAGTAGATAAAATGTAAAACTGCCTTCTGAATAGCTAGGTCTATGTTTTTATGGATTTTCCCCTAATAAACCTATTCTTAACCCTAATCAGAGAAGTCTTTCTTTGTACCGAATGGTAGTAAATGCTGAGAATAGGCAAGAATTAGTGCTCAACTTTAAACAAGTTGATCCACAATCCACTCAAGGCTCAGAAGACATTGAAGAAAGGATGGAAGGAAAATACAAACTGGAAGATGGGGAGAAGAACAGTTGATGTGGGAGGTCCTTCTGCTTGGTTAATGAGTAAAGAAACTGCCTTGTCCTGTTGATAGGGCAGAACTTAGGTAGGCGGGGGGGGGGGAACTAAACTGAATGCTGGGAGAAAGAAGGGTGAAGTCAGAGAGAAGCAATAGAGCCACAGGAAACAGATGCTGGAAACTTTAGCCAAAAAAAAAAAACCACTGTCAAGTGGCTATACACATATTAATAGAAATAGATTAAATTAAAATGTAAGAGTTAACCAATAAGAAGTTAGAGCTAATGGTCCAAGCATTGATTTAATTAATACAGTTTCTGTGTGATTATTTCTGGTCTAAGCTATCTGGGTGGCCAGGAACCAACAAGCAGCCTCCCTTCTCCAATAGGCAGTGAACTCCCATCCTCTAGACAAACACAGTAATGTAATCATAAACTTGCAGCATTTATGTTTAGCTGCACTGAGTCTGTCTAAGATAGGCCAACTCAGCTGTCGTCACAGATCTGGGACGAGTTTATGGGACCCCATCACTTACTGTTGACTATTCACAACTGACAGACTCTGGAGGAGCCTGACTTCAGTTGTACACCCCTGGTGAATCCAGAGGTCCCAAAAGGTCGTTTCGATTCCAAGGTTGCACAATAATGCTTGTCAAACCCAGAGGGACACAAATAGAACATAGAGACATGAATGTGGAAAAGAGATTAGTAGGAAATGAGGTGGGAACAGATAAGGGAGAGGGAGATTACAGAGAAGAGTAAGAATATTACAATATTTATATATATATATAGAGAGAGAACGTGCCATGTACATGCAGGTGCCTGTGAAGGCCAGAAAAGGGCATTGGATGCCTATGCCTGGAGATGAAGTCATAGACAGTTGAAAGCCACCCTATAAGTGCTGGGATCAGAACCCAGAACTCTGGAAGAGCAGAAAATACTGTTAACTGGTGAGCCGTTTTCCCAGCCCCAAGTCGTGCATTTTTAGCATGAGCTTCTTCAGCCTCAGAAAGACCATGCACCACCTCTGCTGTGTTTCTGCGGCATCTTCCCAGAGCCCTTACTGCATGCAGATCATAGCTTGACGAGGACAGGAGAACAAGCCTGTCTCGCTCAACACTAGTGTCCATTGCAGCTTTTGTTACACAACAAATTTGGTGTAAATATTTGTTAGATTGGTCAAAGACTAAATACAAGTATGCTGGGCTTTAATGATCGGGGCATAAGACAATGATAGGAGAAGCACTTTGGGCTAACTGGCAGCAAATGTGAGAGCTAGATGTGCAAGATTTAATATATTAGTGGTGATCTGAGATATCAAGAGTCAGCACAACGCTAAGTAGATGAAGCAATCCAAATTTCCAGCAAAAAGAGATGAGATAATTGTGGCAATCCCTCAAAACATTGTGTCTGGCTCTGGGAAAATGACAAACAAACAATCTAGGGACTGACAAGTAAGACAGAATCAAGAACCACAAGAGACCTGAGAACCCAAGGCAGATGAAACTTCAAAAGGAGTCTTTGATCTCTTTTAGCTGAGTGTATGTATGTGTGTTATGATCCAGCAATACCACTCTTGGGAATATAC
>JAQHUG010000117.1:4645494-4665938 GCA_028555095.1 Dicrostonyx torquatus | reverse complement strand
GCAGCTGAAAATGACCTTGAACTCCTGATCTTCCTGCCTCTACTTCTCAAGGGCTAGGATGTGAACATGTGCCAGCATGCCCAAACCTCATGGTATATTCTTGGCACTCTTGTCAAATATTCTTCAAGAAAAATTAAAATAGCTCTGCCATATTACCTATACTCCTATTTCTGAGATGTCATTTCAATAGTATTCACACTGGCCAAGGTATAGAACCAACTAAATAAATGTCCATCTAGGGTTGAATAGAAGGAATGCATTATATACATGTCATGAAATACCACTAAACATTGAAAAGAAGAAAATCCTTCCATATGGCACAACATAGATGAAGCTGGAAGTTATCGTACTAAAGTAAGGCTGTCACAGAAGAAAATATTCTTTATGGATTTATACATATGAGGCATCTTAAACAACCTAAGATTTCGTGTGGTGGTTGTCAGGGACTGGGGAAGGGGGAAATATGATTCAGCTTCAAGACTACAGTTATAGTAGGCTGAAAGACTAGATATCTGTAGCACAGTAAGCTACTGCAGCATACAATGTTGAACTAAAAGCTTAAATTAGTTGAGAGTGTAGTGTTCATGTTAAGTTTTCTGTGCACATACACACACAAACACACACACACAAACACACACACACAAACACACACACACAAAGGGACCTAAGCAAACTTTTTGACAGCAATGGATCTGAGTGTCACCACAACTGCATGATGGATGGCTCATTGGTCCAAAAGCATGCCAAATGCTCAAAAATTTTTCTTAAATATATGCAACTATTATTTATCAAATTATATCAAATGAATTTTTAAAAGAATTTTTAAAAGAAGCTGTCTTTCTTTACAGCAGATGGAGACGATTACACAAAACCACAACTGGTCAAAATGCCGAGATCAACTATTAATAGCCCCAGCTGTTAATAGCTGCACAGTTCCTACACCTAAAAGCTTAGGGAACAGTGTGGAAGAGGGATAAAGACTACAAGAGCCAGAGGACCAGGAAGTCTGATATGAGATCCTGTCTCCTAGAAATGACAGGAAAGCTACACCCATGAGACCTCAGCAATATGATCAATGACACCATCAATAGGTATGCTATTGTGGAAGGAGGGACCCTCCTGTGATCCAACCGGAGACATAGAACTACAGGAAACAAAGGACTGTCGAGACAGAGAGAATTTGTCTAGTTGGTTATCTAGTACCAAGTGGTCATCCCTGAGATCATGCACATGCAAACAACACTACATGAACTTAGCAGGTTGTATTTATTCATGAGTGTGTATATATGTGTGAGAGAGAGAGTGAGAGAAAGAGAGAGAGACAGACAGACAGGCACCATGTACATTCAAACAACAGTAAATGAACTTAGCAGGTTGTATTTATTTGTGTGTGTGTATGTGTGTGTGGAAGTAAGATAGATAGATAGATAGATAGATAGATAGATAGATAGATAGATAGATAGATAGATAGAGATCATGAATTGGGAGTCAGGGGACAAGGGAGGTGTTAGACAGAGCTGACATGGGAAGGGATGGAGGGAGGAAAGGGAAAAGGGAAATAAAGAAATGATATCATTATAACTTTAATTAAATTTTTTATTTAAAATTTTAAGGAACAGAATAGATTCAGGGAGACCTAAGAGCGGTCTTCATGGTTTTGAAAATCTGACCTGGAGAAGAAGGATTTGACATTTTATTGCCCATGACTCCAGAGAAGAGAGAACAAGGAATCTGTTTATATTGATAGAAGGAAAAGGTCCTGCTAAGTAGAGCTATTTGGAAGTTGAATGTGCTTATTTAACATTTTCAAATGATGATGTAAAAAAAAACAAGTAGGGTTAAAAACTAACTTTAAACTATACGCAATATGCATTTTCATAACAAAAATGTTTGTACATTTGCTCTCGACACATGAACAGATTTCTGGAAGATGCAGAAGCATCCCTTCAACTGCCAGTGGTGGTTATCTCTGGGATAGTGGTAAAAGTATCTCCAACTTTTCACTTTATACTTCTACTTTTATCTTCTGAAATCATGACAGTGAAGACAAATTATTTTTCTAATAATAGAAAATGCCTTAAAATAAGAGATGATTGCATTCTTGGCTTGAACTATTTTAGCAAAGTTGTTGGTGGCTCACAGAGATGCCATAGAGGAGGCCCTGTTAGAGAGAGGAGAACAGAGACTATCTCCCTCAACTGATATGTGTGGTGGTCTAGATGATAATGTAATTCAATGAATAATTAAAGCTTATTTTTCAGCAGACTCAGAAATCATCTGTTCCACCTCTTAATGCCAATATTCAAAAGCTATAGACAGTAAATGCATACAGATGCCTGTCTCTGATCAATTGCATCTGTGCCCACTGGTGTTTTCTCCACTAGCAAGTAAGTGTCTTAGTTAGGATTTCATTAAAAGCTAACTGGCTGGTAGCTAGATGGGAAATATAGGCAGGACAGCCACACACAGAGGACTCTGGGAAGAAGAAGGGTAGAATAGAAGGTGGAGCAAGATGCAGACAAAACAACATGAAGTTCATATATGAGGTGAATGAGCCTTGGGGCAGCACATAGGTTAATAGAAATGGGCCACTTTAATTTATAAGAGCTAGTTGTTAATAAACCTGAGCTATCAGCTGAACATTTATAATTAATATTTAGTGTCTGTGTCAGTTATTTGGGAACTGCCAGGCAGGAAAAAGGGTCCACCTACACATACTCACACACTGAGTCTCTGGCCTATGACACACACTCATTCACTAGGTTTCTGGCCCGTGATACACTTACACACTTGGCATACGGTGTGTGTAACACATTTATCCACTGGATGTCCGGTGGATAAATGAGTGTTCATAAACACTCATCCATCAAGTGTCTGGCCCTTCCCTCAGCACTGCAGCCCGTTTCTCGTAGCAGAGCTCACATCAAGCATCTTTCACAATGAAATGACCCCATTGCAATACAGAATTTTAGAAAGAAATTTTAAAATCTCTCTTGACAAGAGGTTTCCTTCACTTGAAATTTTCACCTTCATTTTTTTTTCGAGGCACATAATACCCTTTCCTTAGCAGACTGAGCCCTATTTATATCTATTTGCTTTGTTCTTTTGCTGCTTAGGAAGCTTGGATGTTCTCACATGGAGTGATTACATGAACTTTAGTAGAAGTCCAAAGAAGACCCTTACCTTTAAAGAGAGCCTTAGGTAACTGTCCCGAGGCCGGGGTATATTTATCATAAACTTTCTAAGATGTCCGATTTCTACCTAGATGTGCTAAGGAGATTTCCTTTACAACACCCAAGACCTTTTCAAACTTTCTTCTCTGCCCCCATGATTCAGAATTGACTCTAGGCAAGGAGATGAGAAGTACTTCCAGGCCAGCGCCTGTGGTGGAAACTCACACACTCATTTTGTAGAGAGCTCTCATACAGCCTGCCCTGGGCGGGAGCCAGAAAACAAGCAGAAAGATGCAACAGCCCATTTTGCTGCAAATCTTAGATGGAAAAAAAAAAAACAAAAACAAGATGACTCAAGGAATCACAAGGTGGTGATGAACCCACTACTGCAATTAGTTTTGTTTGTTTGTTTGTTTGTTTGTAAACGCTTCTTGGGTTCAGAAAACTGAGCTGATGAACTGAAAGTGCTTGCTAAGGAATAAGAGGACCACGACAGAGTAAGCTGCCAGCTTCTGGAAGGGCTGGTGGAGCCACACAGGCCTCCTTGAGGACAGACATCACCCTGCATACTAAACGAAAGAGTCATCCATAGACCAATGTTCTTCTCCTCTCTTGAGAGTATGATAAAGACACACAGTGGAAGAACCATCTAGAAACAGTAGAAAGTCTGTCTGTTCCCAAGGTCTCTGAGTGATCACAGCCATGCTTTGTAAGTTAGAATTGCTCTCATCTACACAAAGAAAATTCTGTCCAATTCTCTCACAATTTGCTCCTGAGCTTATCGAGGTAGCTCCTTTCTTAAACAAGCGTAGCCTGAACTTCCACAGTTGCTGATTTAACCCACTGCTCATCTTTAATCTGTTTCTAATTCTTTCCCCACTCAATGCCCCTCGTTCCTCAATGAGGGTAATTAAGAATGACAGATTTTCTGTATTAACCCGATGACCCAGGAACTACTCCGTATCCTACACTAGGGGGCGCGGGAGGACAAAAATTCGGAACCATCTAGGCTGGGTCATCTCCAGACGCGATTTCCCAATGGCATTACTTGGAAGACTAGAGAGTTACTAGAAATTTCCCTCATACTCATGAGCCAGATGTCTCCCAGTTCTTGCTTCTTTTCTCAGTCCCCACCCCAAGCCATTGCCTGAGACAGGCATTCAGATGACCCACGGGTCCTACAGAAGAAAGAACGAGGGCTTTCCTTCACAGTCCTCCCCTCTTCACACCTATTTCGCGTTCAGTCGGGCTGCACAGCTTTGCGTCTTTGACAGATCACACGCCTGCTTCCTTTAGATTTCCACATTCCCAACATTTCAGGTGGCCTCTGCCTTCTAAAATCTATTAAAAAAATTTTTTTAAAAAAAATAAAGCCTCATGCTCATACTCATGCTCATTCTCTTGAGGGTGAAGAATCCAGAACCGGCACCGTGAGTTACTGTGAACTTAGACTCGTGTGCTGTTCCAGTAAGAGTCCCCTCACTTTCTCCTGTGTAACCCAATCCTCCAGTGTGGCTGGGTTTTACCAGGTGGCTGGTGGAGCTTATTTATCAAATCCCCCATGTTTATCTCATGCAGAGTAGCATAGCAAAGTAGCGCTTTCCCGTGGCTGCTGCCTCTGGGCAGCAAGTGACTCAGGGATAAGTGTTTGCAGTTACTGTGAGGTTTTCAGTATTGCACTGGGCTTCAGCCTTCTAGAAGATTTGATCTTAACGAGGGTCTTTATTTCTCATCAGGCTCTTTACTCAGCAACTTTAAAAATTATGATTCTTTGTAACAGTGTGTAATCCCGCATTTAAACAAATTGGAGCCCACTTCAAAACAGAATTAAAATGATTTCAAAGAATGACAGAAAAACATTTCTTTTGGCAAGGAATGACAGGAAGCCAGAAGGACTAGAGGAGAAATCCAGTGGAGAGTGTAAGCAGGGAGAGACCTTCCCCATATGCGTGGCCATCAAAAAAGTCTTACGATCCCATATGTCGGGTGTGCAGGACACAACTCTGTCACTGTTTTGTTTTTGTTGATTTTTTTTTCCTAACTCGGCTCCCTCCCTCCTGTCCTCACTCCATCCCTCCCCATTCTGGTGATACTGAAAAACACTTCCTACAACAGAAAAGATGTGACAGAGCAAATGCACAAGATGAACAGTGGAAAGACCGGGAGGTGGGCAGCACATACAGCCGGCCTCAAAGGGAGACGACGCACCATGACATTGATTGGCACAAGGTACAGATTGGGTTTCTTCTGCATAAATTTCGAAAGAAATAACTTCTTGAGCTTCTTTTTGTAACAAATGTTGTGTGAACTATTTTATGGCATTGCTACATGGCCTGAAATAAGGATGCCTGAAATGTACACCAGCAGTGTCTCCACTTCCACTGGACTCTCCCAGGGACATCTCAGCATCACTGGTTTTATTGTTGTTGTTGTTATCCTTATTATTTGTGGATATTTTTCCTGTACACACGTCTGAACCACATGCACACCTGGTACACACAGAGGCCGGAAAAGGCCTTTGCATCCCATGAAACTGAAGTTACAGATGGTGGTGAGCTACCACGCAGCGGCTGGGAAGTGAATCCTGTCCTCTGGGAAAAAAAGTCAGTGCTCTTGACCATGGATCCACTTCTACATCTCAGCATCTCTGATTTTATTTTCAGCAGACAGTCAAAGCCACTCATCCAGTGGACATCTCTGCCATCCGTGCTTTATTCCATGATGTAGTTCATTGATACTGACCACACAGAGAAAGGTCTGATAAATAATTGCTTACTTTCTATATACCCAGACCCTGTCCCACCCTTTACATCTGGCAGACTGCTGGTGCTATTTGCCTTCTTCTCTGGGGCTAGAAAATACTCAGGTTTTCCCCAAGGGAAGACATTTCCTCCCCATAAGCCAAAAACACAATCTATCTCACTCACTTCTTTAGTAGTGTAAACCCCAATTTTAATTGGGTAAATTTTTCATTGCTGTAAATATGTGTTGTGCCTGCCAGGAGTCGATTTTCTCCAGTGTGGTCATTTCTATTGCTTTACATGAAAACCTAAAGCTTCTCGCCTCATCTAGAGTTCATGTATGGCCACAAGGAGAGGAAAGACCATGTCAGCCCAGACACTGATCTGGAAACACAAAGGAAACAAGCCAGAGGCATGGGCTGGAGGTGTGCAAAGAGGAGCAGAGATGGAAGAGACCTCAGTAAGTGAAGGGCTTGCCTCTCAACTATAAATACAGGCATGACTTCTGTCCCCAGAACCTGTGTAAAAAGAACAGCATGGTGGTATGCTCATCTTCATAGCCCTGGGGACAAGGCAGCAGGCAGACACCTGAGGCTCAATAGCATCCAGTCTACACTATTTGGAGAGTTCCAGACTAGTGTTAGCCTGTCTCAAAAACAATCTGAACTACCCAGAAATGACACCAGAGGATGACCACACACACACACACACACACACACACACACAGAGAGAGAGAGAGAGAGAGAGAGAGAGAGAGAGAGAGAAACTTGAGACTCAAGAAAGGGCCACAAAGGAGAGAGAAATATGATTTGGGTTAGCCATACAATTTAGAGAGTGCCCTGTGTCTAAGCATGGGTTGTGATAGCACTGTCATAAACCACTGGGCGTTGAGCAGTCAAGCTCAGCAGAGTGTGACCATTAGGTTAAGGATGCAGAGTGATCAAATGGTAAAACTTGATGCCTTTTGAAAGGCCTTTCAGTTGCAAGTATCAGAAATCTAGCCAAATAAGCCTAATCAATAAATAGGAAATTATTGTAAAAGATGTCAAATCATCTTCGGAACCCAGAAGAAGGAAATATAACAGAAGTTATTCGGATCATCATCTTTTCTATTTGCCTCCATACTCTGGCTTGTCTTGATTCTTCTTGCAGATGGCCAGCATTCTTCAAAACTCTGTGCCTGTGCCAAACACTATACTAACCTATAGTCATCTTCCTTAACTACAGTTATGAATTCCTAAGAGGAAAATAACGCTTACCCAGTGTGAGTCAAGGGGGACCCTGATGCAATCCATGAGCATGGTGATGGGTTCCGGCATGCCTGGTTACTTGGGGTTCCCTTTTGTGGAGAAAGGAATGGTTCTTAGAGGAATGTGGTGTCACAGATTTGACAGGGGCTTCAGAAGCTATTTACATAAATCTACCAAAAGTCTGCTGTTGCATTTTAATTCCGAAGTCAGCCTGAGGTCAGTATAAATGAAAAGAAGTAAATAAACAGAGTTGTTCTTCTAAATAATAGGGCCAGTTTAGGAGATCCCATATCAGTTTCTCAACCTCTGGGTCACGACCCTTTTGCGTGTTGAATGACCATTTCTCGGGGGTCACCTCAGACCATTGGAAAACACAGATATTTACATTACAGTTTAGGACAGTAGCAAAATTACGGATATAAGGCAGTAACAAAAATAATCTTATGGTCGGGAGTCACCACAAGATAAGGGTCACAGCATTAGGAAGGTTGAGGACCACTGTTGTAGAGTGTCAGTCATGAATGGGAATGGCACCAGAAGAAGAGCGTCTGTCCAAAAACGTACAGGAAAGATTGTCAAGTTCAGTGTGCACTAGGTAATGTCTGAAGAATCCACAGATCATTCTGGGGTGTGGATGGAGCTGCTCTGCATCCTACACATGTGCAAGCGTGGGCTGTTTTATTTAAGACTGAAGCTGGGGGAGGAGCTTTGAAGCAGCTAAGCAAACCCTGGCAGCTCTAGAACCATGGAAGAAAACGTTAGCGTTCAAGACATTCTCAGAATTATGAATCAATTCACCAAGTACTTACGGTGAGCCTACTTTATACTTGGTGCTATTAGATACTGTATTTGGTCAGGGATCTGAGACTAGAGGGCCACCCTCGGCTATTGAAGGAAGTCACTTCAGAGGTTGTGAGTTGAATGCCAGGACATGTCCCCAGCCTCTTCTCAGCCACTCTTCTAAAACCCAGAGAAGTACGTGTTCCCTCCTCCACTCTCCTGCCTGCCAGGGTTTCCAGATTTGTTCCGTTTTGCAGTTGCGTCAAAAACCACACTCGATTCCAATCCCCACAGAAGGCATAAATTAACATTTTATTATGTGTGCTTGTTAGGGTCTCTTAAAGTAGACATGCAAATTTCAGGCTCTCACAATAAATTAGGGCATACCCAGATGAGCTGAAAATAAACCGGGTTGCCTGGGTCCAGGCCTTGGGAAGCAGGGCCCTGCAATGCTATCCGAGGACAGATGCTCACCTTAACTTCTGTTCTCCAGTTGTTGACCCTGGCCTCTGACCATTTCCTGCTCTGGTTAGCACTCTGGTCCTCTCTGTGCAGATGCCATTGGCTCGTAGGACTCTGGGTGGACATTTGTTAACAAGGGACAATTTCACAAGCAGCTATAGGTCTCTGGCAAGAAAGGTGTGGAGTGGGGCTGAGCGTCCATCAAGCAGTTGTACAAATATGTCTGCCTTGGCCTTCTACCTGGATTCCCTATCTCAAGGCTACCCTTTGATCTCTGATTCCTACTGAGTGACTTTAATTTTTCACCTTATAACCTGGAAAACCTTCAGATTAGGAACCTGGGGCTACATAGAACTCGGCATGTTTTGATGTAGTAATGGTGGCAAAACTGGCAGATGCAAAAGGATAAGGCACCTGGCATAGTGAACTCCACCAGCATCTCTACAATGTTCTGTCTTTTTTTTTTTTTTTTTTTTTTTTGGAAATGCAGAGTGGTTAGGAGGAAAGGCCTGGCAAGAAATCTTTAAGTCATGTCATGAGAGGGGTAGGAGTCTCTAAAAGGAGATCGTGAAGCCCAAATCCCTTCCCTTTTCTCTTTCATATCCTAACCATGAAATGAATAGCTTGTACTTTACCACATTGGACCCATACACTGGCTTGTCACGTGTCCAGAAAACTGGAGCTAAATAACCATGGGCTGAAAGTTCCAACACTGTGACCCCAGATAAACTCTTCTCTTTATGAGTTAATTACCTCAAGTATTTGTTACCGAAGTGGAAAGCTGGCTGACACAAAAAGAAAAGAAGAAAGGAGAACCTCAGGGAACGGAAGCTGTGTGTCTGTTTCTTCCTAATTAAAACATTTTCTCTTAGAGGAAGGCTTCTTAAGACTCAGGTAAGCAAAGCTTGGGAAGTTCCAGAAACTTACAGAATTCCAAAAGCCTCTCTGCAGGGTTATAAAAACACTAAGAATTCTGGAAAGAGGCGGTTCTGACCAGCCTGCCATTTGCCATTGTCCCAACTTGGGTAGGGCCTTTGAGTCAATGCTCCTGGAAGGAACCTTTCCGTAGACCTGTAAGTAACCTCAGTAACCTCAGTAACCTCAGTAGCCTCAGTAACCTCACTGGTTGGCCGAGTCACGTTTGAGTGGCACCATTGCTTTGGTCTGTCATCCCTGTGTTGAATGAATATACACTTGTTTCCATCTCCCCGGGAAAAGTCACACTGTGGCTGACAAGCATATGGTCCACAAGCATCCATGGCTGAAAGGAAATTCTAGCTATAACACAGTGAGCAGATGAGGGGCCTAGTGATTTGAATGCATAGGACTTGAAAAAGATCCTATCAGAGCTTTCCTACCATACAGAGTACCTTTGAAACCATCTTCATGTGGGTCCTAAATTAAGAAACGGTCAGGATGCCTCCTGCATCCAGGAGTCCTGTCTCCAGGTAAATTTTACATGGCACTCCCCTGAAATGAACAAGCTCCTTTAGCTTGCTCAAGGACAGTCCCATATTCATAGTGACTACTTAGAGTTCTCAGGGCTTAGTTGTCATGTTGTTGACGTACGTTTCTCCTTCTAAGCTCCTTCTTAGCCTCTCCCTCCCTCCTTCCACTTCTTCTCAGCCTTCCTACTTCCTCTCTCTTCTTTCTTCAGTCGGTTCTTAGCATCACTTTTTACCTTCCTGCTCTGTAGAGAGCTGTGTGTGGTTCTTACCTTCCCCCAGTGGCATTTAAAGTGTTTCTTGGTGCAAAACATCCTATTCATTGCCATAGAAACAGGAAACTCGGTGTGGAAGAAAAATGGGGGAGAAGGAGTCTGACACTCTGTGGCTGTGCAATTCTGTTATTTTGCCCAAATCCATAAATGGCAACATGCTGGGAGATATGCAAACGCCGAGCCGCTGTAAGAACAAGTGAGGGAAGGCGTCTAATGCCTAGGAGACTTTCCACAGGGTTTTAAGCAGTCAAGAACGGGCTACAGGGGATGTTAGTCTTCCCTCAACCACTCTTGGTGTCACTGGGTGTAAAATGAAGTTATTATCACCCCTCTTTTATTCTTGTTGGGGTCACCGAAGGGTACCCAGTGGGACAGTTTGGTCACCTCCTGTTGGGCTTATCCTTGACTAGCACAGGCCTGTGTCCTCTGTTCTTGACTGTGAACTCCCTGCTGTAAAATGAGACCACGTTCACAGCCACCCCGTTCCTAAAACAAAGTCAATCGGCTTTGGTCATTCTTGAGAAGTAGCAAAAAGCACCGACGTTCTGTATCTCCAGGCCAACCTGGAGGGTTTGAAATAGTTTTCAAGCCATTGATTTCAAAGATGACTCTTCAATATTCTTTCAGCACTGCCCTTGTTTGCCAGGCCTCTGAGCACTCCAGTTCCCTGGGGTGCTTTTATCCTTAAGCTGAAAATAGGCCTGGGAGCTGTGTAGAACAGAGCTCAAGCTAATGTGTTCAGTCTTTGCTGGTCATGGCCTTTCTCAGAGGAGTCCCAAGGTCCAAATTCAGAAATGCTCTTCCCCACCAACCAGGACCATGGTTCTGTGTCGCTTATGGTGTAGGTATGTGTCTATTTGGTACCCACCAGTCACAGAGGCAAACCAACAGCCAAGCTGTCGACATCCCCACATGTATGCAGGATCTTATTGCAAGGACCTATGAATTCCATTTGCAGACCATCCAATCAAGCCTGAGTTTTACCTACAACCATCTTTTGAAATCAATTCTCAGTGTCCCCCTACACTAAACCACTCAGTTTAGGAACCAACTGATATGAGCCCGGAGTCTACCAACAGAGACAGGACAAAAAAGGTGGGTGGGGGGATGCTGGGTCATGGCTTCTTTCACTCCTCACTAATTCTGGTCTGTCCCCAGTGGTTTTATAGGAAACAGCATGCCCACTTCTCTTAGAAACTGTAAGTAATAAATTTCTCTGTCCATGGTGTTAGCTTCTGCCAGTCATCTACCTAGATGAAAATCCACCTTGCCATGTCTGTCATATCAGTGGTAGAATATCCTGTCTCCTTATACAGCACAGCTATGAGAATACTGTCCTGGGGTCATGGTCTCTTGGTGATAGGGAAGTATCACCTTCTTCTAGAAATAAAGTGACCATATGTCTCCGTGTGTTCTACAGAGTCCGGCTTTACCCCTGTTGACCCGTGTCATTGGGAATATTACCCTCATTCCCTCATGGCAATATTTTAAAAGTTTGGGTTTTAAAATATAAATTATATGGCCACCATAAAAGAAAAGACAGAAAAATAACCAATCATTCAATAGATGTCTTTAAAAAAAAAACAGAAAGCTATTAACATCTTAATCATTGCAGCTCATATCTTCACTTGAGGAAAGGGTCTAAATGAGCAGAACAGACTTTCCAAAAATATCCGGGTTTGTCTTCACGTCATAGGGAAGAAGCTTAGAAGGAAAAAGAAGCATGAAGTCTGTAACAAAACAATCATGATGACATTGGTTTGGGGATTTTTGGTTTTGTTTGTTTGCTTTGTGTTTGGGGAGAACTGAAGATGTAGCCCATTAGGACTAAGAAGTCTTCCAAGGGTAGGAAGCACAATGGGTCTACCAGTTGCCCAGTCACCTCCACGTGTCTCAATGTTTGGTATGGAAGAAACTGTCTCATTATCCATATGTACTGGGTACCCCGAGTACTGCTTATAGTGTGGACATTCACATCAGCTCCTATCCTAAATGAACTTATTCTATAAAGGAACACACTAATAAACGTGGGATGAATTTCAAAAGCTGTAAGCACGAGTCATTATAACCCCACTCAAAGAAGCATTCATCCCAATCCTTGGATTATAACTAAACTTTGAAGAAAGTTATGGGTACACAAGAGAGCAAACTGTGGGACCCTAGTGATGGCTGAACCAGTGGGCCTAGAGACTGTTGCTGATGCAGATAAAAGAGAAAGGGCATAGTGGGGGAAACTATAGCAAAAGGCTGGGAGACAGTCCAATGTCAAGGATATACAATTACACAAGTGCTACAGACAATTTGATTCTGAATTCTGGTTTGTTTGTTTGTTTTTCCTGTGAAGAAATTAAGACCCTTAGGCATTGCCAGAAAGAAAAAAAATTACTAAAGCCCAAATAGGGAAGATTGATTATGGCCGTTTCAGATTTTCAACACTTACCCAAACTGCCTTCCCCATTCCTTAAGTAAGGAATAGTGGTGAAGCTTGTCCTTCAACATGCCAGCCTTTGTTCCAGGAGGAGAGAATTAGAGTAGTCTGTCAGAGGTTGTTTGCAATCAAGCCTGAGAAGTCTCTGACACACAGCTGCACAGTCTGTGATAGCGCATACGTCAATGAGAATCCACCACTTAGCAATGCGCCACAGCGAGGCGTGGTGTCTCTGCATCCTCATCAGATGCTCCGTGGCTTTGGTCTTCTACAGAGTTATAAATAACAAAAGCCAGCTTGAAGCGAAGCTGAGGCAGGAGGAAAAGTCTTGCTCACTTGACCTGACTTACACAGTGTCCCTGGTCTTGCTCTCCCCAGGTAGAGTGAATTCCTACAAAGAGAAAATTGGCACCCTGGAATTATTCTAGAGCCATGGAATGTGAGATGATATGGGAAACTAAAGATGATTCCACCCTCCACTCCCTCCCACACACGCATTTTCTTTAAAGATAAGGAGTACCAGAGTTTGGAGCGGGGTTTAATGGAATTCCTCAGCTGGCATTCTTCTTTAACTCTGAGTTAAACGTAGTCAGATTCGACACCTTGGAAAGTAGACTATGTTGCATTGCTCAGCTATGCACAGGAGTTTCTGCTGTGTGACGTGTACACTTGGATTAGATAAAAGAAGAACAGATGTGTTCTGTCCCCAAAACTATTTAAAGCCTTGAAGAACAGCCCAAAGGAATCCCAAGGCACACCGTCACATCCTCTCCAGTGCCCTCTACATGTGATCAGCTTCTTATCATCTTACCCATCATCTAATTTGTCCATTATGCTCCTTGCTATCAGAGCCCTGGCAGGTGAGAGCTGGCCTGATAAGCTCACTTACAAAACAGAGTTTGTAAAATGCCCACTAAACATTTTTGAGTATAAAAAGTCAGGCAATGCACTATTTTAAATGTTTCACCTTAATAAATCATAACAACTCCATATGTTATGTTGTTCCCATTTGGGGGAAGGGAATGAGAAAAACAGGCCTGTGGTAATGTCATCCTAATAAAGATAAGGCTGGGCTTGAATCGATGTCATGTGATTGACAAGCCTAGAGTCTTCGTCAGGAGTAAAGCAAAGTCTCCCTGGATGCTCCCAATACAAATCACAATAAAGGCAGCAATCACTTCCCCAAGGGCACAGTCATTGAGACTGACTTCACTTTGGATTTTTCCCAGGCTTTCTGAAGTATAACTGACCAATAAAATGTGCACATATTCCAAACATAAAGATGCTTTGTCATACAGATGGGTTGTGACACAGTTCTCACCTCAGGTCACTGTCAAAAGCCTTTGTACTTCTTCCTCTCAATGTCTCCACTTGCCAGTTTGGTTCTAATCATTTCAGATGTGTCGGAGTGTCTGCCTGCATTTGTGTGTGTTTACCACATGTGTGCCTGCTGCCGGCAGAGGTCAGGGCATCAGATCCCCTGCAATTGGAGTTACAGATGTGTGCAACTCACCACGTGGGTGCTGGGAATCAAACCTGAGTCCTCTCCAAGGTCAACACATGCTCTTAACTACGGAGCCATCTCTCCAGGCCTGGTCCTAACATTTTCAAAAGCTATCAAAATGAATTCATATCCAATCGAGTGATTCTGACACTGAAACTGCTTTCACTTTTCCCAGGAAGAAAAAATGTCAGAGGTGTTAATTTTGATTAACTTGAGTGAATCGAGAGATGCCCAGGGGATGAGTGAAGCAGGCTTGTAAAGCATCGACACGGGAGAGGATCATCTCTGAATTCGGGTAGCACTATCTCAAAAGCTGGGAACTCAAGTAGGATTAAAGAAGAGGGAGAAGCGTACTGCGGCAAGCATAGTCTCCGTCTATCTGTCTGTCTCTGTCTCTGTCCACCACTCCCCTCACTTTCTGGAAGCCAGGCATAAGGTGAATGGCTGGATCACACCTTTTCTGGAACAGACCCCTCCGCAACCATGGGCCAAAATAAACCTGCCCCTTCCTTTAGAAAACGATTATAATTTCTGGTTCACACCTCTAGAACCTTCTTTAAGCTGTAGCACATTCCTCTTCAACATCATTATTGCTTGACTTCCTCCCTTGAGCTTTTGGCTGACAGGCAGCCCCACCCCCAGAGGCAAGCTCCTGGAAACACTGCCTGTTAGAGTAAACAGCTGGAGAGAGAGGATGGTAAACTTGTCCTAAGCTGCTTCAGAAAGCTCACTACCCTTTCAACTTCCCTTTCCTCCCCGCTGCTGCCACTGTGAGCTTTACTTCCCAGTTACTCACTTCCTCCTCGACAGCACAAGAAGACAGGCTGGAGAAGCCCAAGGCAAATCCCAGAGAACACTAGACAGGGCATTTTATGAGGAAAATTGTTATATCGAGTTCAGACACTGGCTGTCATCTCTCAGGCTCTCAAGATAAGGGTGAAATCAACTTTATGAATGCTATAGAAGAAGCCACGGGGCACTCGCCCAGTGGCACTACCCACAGGGGACCCTTGTTCATTGACTTTAACTTTCATCCTGGGGACTTCTGAGACTACCTACACATTCTACTTCTAGTCAGAGCTACACCATACTGTTTCTGGTGTATTCACCCTCAGATGACAGGTCATAGACACTAATCCTGGCAAACCCATCTTCCCAGAGGGGTTACCTATCATCATAAGGCTTCCCTATCTTCCCAGATGCTTTCTTAGGAAAGACCCCAATTTCTAGACACTCTCCACTTCCTCTCTCTATATCTTTGGAATTGTTCACTGTCCTTGATAATGCTGGGACATTACTTCTTGTGAAATCACGGAAGGGCATTAGATAGCAAGGCCGAGTTCTCTCTCTCCACAGCATCTCTTCAAGGCCTTCCTGCAGTGTTCACCCTAAAGAGTTCTCAAGCTCCTTTCAAAGGGAAGGTGGCTGTGCTTCGGATACATCTGTAGATGACTTAGAAGTTCAAATTGGGCTAGTTGTTTAAAGTAGGCAGAAGAATGACATATCTTCCTTCTAAGAAAACTGTTCACAATCTAGTTCCTGAAGCCCACATGGATCTATTACCTCGCTCTGCAAAGAAGCCATTGCAGAGAAGTAAAGTTAGAGACCTTGAGTTACGAAGATGATTTTGGACAATAAAGATGGAGCTAATCTAATCACACGAGCTCCAAATTACAGAAACTGTCATGCTGAGGTCAGAGAGGTGGGTAATAGGGCAACAGTGATGGCTTTGAATGATGGAGAAACCATGAGCCATGAGCAGAAGAATACGTACATCCTTTAGAGAGAGAAAGGGAATAAAGGAGGTTTTCTTTTGGAGCTTCCGGAATAAACAGGTCTTGTGAATACCCTCATTTGCCCCAGAAAGAACCATGGGACTTCTTTCATCCAGAATTGGAATAGAATGCATTGGTGGTGTTTTAAAACCAAGACCTTTGTGGAGGTCAACTTCAGCAGAGGCAGGAAACTAATTCAGCCCCAGAAACATGAAGAGACAGAGATCTTGGACTTCTGTGTCAGAGTAATAATTACCAAATATCCACCTCTAAACTGGCAGGTGCCTCTCAATTGCCTACTGCAACAAGAGTTTGTTTTTTGACACGGGATCACATGTAACCCAGGATGACTTTGCATCCACCACATCACCAAGCATGACCTCAAATTCCTAATCCTCTAGCTGCCACCTCCCAAGTGCTGAAATTATAAATGTGTGCCAGCATACCTGGTCATATCTGCCGTCGATTGAGATATGGACTGAGGGCAGAGAAATACTACCGCCTATGGTCATCTTCAGCGCAGGACTTTTAACACCAAAGTCCTTTTGGAGTGCGGAGTGAACAGTCACACTTCAGAGTTACACACTATGTTTTCTAGGGTTTGAAGCCATGAGCCAGTACTAAGGGTCTTAGACATAGGCTGGAATCAGGAAATTGGCTACTCTCAACTCACTCCAGAGGCCACGGGATCTGCCTGCTGAGACTGTCTGATTGAACAATCATTGTGTCAGCTGAAACTCATGTCATCAAGTATGCTGAATAGAGACAACTCGACTGGGTGCCCTTGCAGTATAAAACTCAGCTTCTCGAGATTTGGTCAAAGACTGATAAAGCAAGTGATAAGATAACTGATGTTTTTTTTTCTTTATTTGTAGACTTCATATCTTCTCTCAAACACTAACAGAGTGAGTCCCCACCAGCACCCCGTGAGTATAATCTTGAACAACTGGCTTTATATTCTCTCTTATTACTTAGAATCTTTAATTCTGAAAATAGAGTTATAAAATTTTAGTGAGTAACTATTATGCAGCAGGACCTGGATGCTGGCTGTGTTATTTGATTCCTTAATTAAAGACCCACTATTGTTATTAATTAGGTGAAGAGACGGGGCTCAGAAACTTTAAACAGTTCTCCAAATTCACAAAGTGTGGAGGAGACACAACTCAGAGCGTATCTGCCACGCTGCATTCTCACACATTATTGCCTGTGCTCCTAAGTGTGAGGAGTGTGCAAAGACAGGAAGAAGAATTAAACAAAATGGGTGAGTAACTGGTCCAGTTCTGGGTCACAAGTTTATGACCTCGCTCCACTTCCAAGCTTCCTCCCTTGCTAGCTTGCCTCTCTGGGAGGAATGAATTGGAAAGTAGCAAATGTCTTTCTCATTTTAAAAATGGAGCACCTGTGAGTGAGTGACTACGTGTGTTTTGATCTGCAACCCCTTAACCCTCTTGGGAATGGCTCCATGGTGCAACCCACACTTGTCACAACTGAGCGTCCTGTTACTTTGGTGTCTTTTCTGCTCCCTAAAATCCATTTTTAAAAAGAGTTTAGAATATCTCAGAGACATGGAGATTGGTGTCTCTGAAGTATTAAGGTTGTTAGCTCTCCAGCGGCCTCTCAACTCCACCTCCAGTCTACACGCGGGAAGTACTACTTCTGTTTTCGGATCCAGGGGCTGTTGGTGAGTAAGCCCTATCTTCTTCCTTCACTTTCCCTCCTCCCTGCCACTTTCTGAAGTTTCTGCTCATTTCAAAGAAGATCTCAGGTTCCCTGATTTGCTACACAGATGGCATGACGCTATGATTTCCTTGTGAATTCCATCCCAATGCTTAGTTCCCCTCTCAGTGAGCAAAGTACTGTCAGCAAATAGTATACAGTAGGAGTGTTTTCTGCTACAATAATGATGAAAGAATTCATACAATGAAATAATTTTGTGCCAGTTTCTTTGAACTCAAGTTTTTCTTTTGGGCAGCAATAGTTCTATTTTAGCCATTTTTCCCCATTTGTGGAACAACAAGCACCTCTAAGGTTTTATACATATGGAGGATGTACTACAAAGTAATCCACTTCCAGACGTGCACTGTGTCTGTCAATAGATGGAATAAGTAAGAGAAATGGTTTCTCTGTAGTTTGGGGGTGGGGGGGGGCTTTCTGGATTATGTTTTCAGGACAGGAAGAATCACAGAGACTTTGTACCCAGAGATGGGTCAAAATCTAAGAGTAATGGAGTGTGAGAAAAGTAGGTCACCTCCCGTGGAGGCTGCCCGGTTGCTGGGAACAAAAGAGACAGCGATCCATCTGGGACTTGGCCTTAGGGTTTTTGATTTAAGGTTCTAGTTAAAAAGAATGAAAAACCGCTTCTTATTCCTGTGTTAGGCTCTCACTCCAGGGTTCGTCAGCCACAGGCAACTATCAGCAGGTAGCTGTACTCGAGAAAAAAAAAATTGAAGCTTCCTCTGAAGCATTGAACAAAACTGAGCTGCTCTAGAGGTGGACAAACACAGAGCAAAGACCAGGGACCAAGACAGCAGAAAACAAAAACAAATGAACAAACCAGACAAAGCAACAGGAAGCTTCAGAAGGATGCAATACCGTGAAAACCAGTTACCTGTAATTTGCCTTAATAACGGCTCGTGATATATGAAAAATAAGCAAAGCAGAGATGAAAAAAAAATAACTGGAGGTTCTGCAGGTGCCAGACTGTGTGCAATCAGACTTCACACACATCGAGATCACATAGCAAATGTCTAGGAGCAAACTCTTCCCCCGAGGGAAGCTGAAACACTTCAGTTTATTAGGATGAAAGCAGGATAAATTCTCAATCTTTGTATAAACGTAACTAACAACTAGTCTGCTCACAACCTGTCCCCAACCCTTTCCACCAGAAGGGCAACGACTCCTTCCTCCCCCAATGCTTCTAGGGAGCTTCTGACCTCCATCTTTTCTTCCCATTCCCTGTCTTCTGCTCTTTCTTGTGATCTTAAATTTCAACTGGGATGTTTTCTGGTAGAGCGCTGGTTGTTTTTTGTCAGTTTGACACAAGCTCAGTCTCAGCTGAAAAGGGGTAACCTCAACTGAGAAAATGCCTCCACAAGACTGGACCTTAGACAGACCTAAAGATGGATGTGGGAGGGCCCAGAACACTGAGAGCCGCGAATCCCTGGTAAAGGGGTCCTGGTTGCATAAGGAGGCAGGATTAGCAAGCCATGTGGAGTAGGCATCCCTCTGTTTCAGTTTTTGCCTCCAGGTTCCTGCCTTGAGTTCCTACTGAAATTACCAGGAGGGAAAATGGACCACAAGACACACAACGGACCTCACTTTAATAGTTTATTAAGAAGAGGAGAGAAAAAGGTGCTCACGCCTGTTTCGCCTGTCAGAAACTTGTTGCCAGAAGAAAACGGGGAGCCTTGGTGTCCAATTTTTAAAGGCTGTCTAGCGCATGTGCACAGGGGCCTACGTAGTCATCTCATGCATAGATCACGTGACCATGCTTCAAGCAGATCATGGATAGCTTGAGGGTACCGAATGGCTATGTAAGTTGCCTGAACGCTTGATGGCGCATGTGCAACCATGGAACCTTGAAGTGCCAGTGCTTGGGGTTGCAAGAGCACTGGCAACTTTGGGTGATGGAAATGATGGCACCTACCCTACCTCCCTTCAGGGACTGACTTTGGTACGAAGGGTAAAACTAAAGGAACCCTTTACTTTCCACATTGCTTTTCATCGTGTTTTACCACGCAATAGAAACTCTAAGACAGGTGCTTAAGATGTTCCCCAAATTTCAGTGTTTCAGACACATATCTCAAAGTTATGATTCTTCTCTCATTTCCAAGGCTACCAAACATGCAAGAATTTCTTCAAACAGACTATTGCATGGGAAATCTAAAGCTATGTTTTCCTGTAGGTAACTAACTGATCAAAAGCAGGCAAAAAAAAAAAAACGTGCAGTGATCTCCACAAAGTCAGTGATAGACTTGAGCTTCTGCGCGACCAATTATTAAGAACAGTAGAAAATCCAGGGAAAATGCTTAAGAACCTCTATTCATCTCTATTCAGAAATACTAGAGGATGACTCCAGAGGGGTCTAAATTCTAGAGTGCAACACTTAGGATGCACCTCCATGACAACCTAGGATTTAGATGACCCAGAAGTTTATGACATGAATCCCGAATGGCGCTTTAGAGAAATTCCCACCAGAGGCTCAGGCTGGAGCCACACCTCATGTACAAGCAGAATTCAGACCTTCTTGCATGCTTGATCCCTGTTAAGTGTTCAAAGAGATGGAACCATCCTCACAAAGAACAATGTGAACTATATCTAATCAAAACAATTATAGCTTATGGAGATGGCTAAGTCAGTAAAATGATTGCCTTGTAAGTGTCAGAACCTGAGTTTGACATCTAACATCCATGTAAAAAGCCAAGTTGGTTAGTCCCTGCTTGTAGTCCCAATGCTGGAGTTAGAGGCAAGAGGATCCCTGAGACACATGGACCAGGCAGTCTAGCCTGATCAAGGAACTCCCAGCAATTAAGAGACAATATCTAAAACAAACAAGCAAACAAAAACAAGGGAGCTGTATTGTCACAGGACAATCTTACACCAATTTGATTT
>JAQHUG010000117.1:4636780-4644809 GCA_028555095.1 Dicrostonyx torquatus | reverse complement strand
GACCAGCCGCGGCATCTATGAGAATTCAGTGTTCCCATTTACTAAATAGCAGAGTCTTTGTTCTCCGTGTGCTGCATTTGTGCTGTGGGTTCTTGCTTCTTATCAAAATCACCCAGAAGGCCCAGATCTTGGAGAACACGAATGATTCTGCATGTAACAACTTGGCTTCCAATATGAATCCCCAGGAATCGAATTCCCGAGGGGTGGTTTCATCCAAACGAAGCCCCCACAGGCAAAGCACGTAGAGTGCCAGCTTCAGCGAGCTTTCCGAGCTCCTGCGGCAATGCCCAGAAATACAGGCAAACGTCAAAGGATGCCAGTGAGCCAAATGTGTTTCACAGATATATCCACACTGTGAACATGCCAGGGAGTGTCTGAAGGTGTCCATGACAACCCAGGCTGCTCCATCACAGACCCCAGGAAGCCCCATCACTTAAATCTAAAACTGGCCAGAGAGGAGGCTTACATCTCCCCAGAACCCCCAACACTGTTCACAGAGGGAACCCCATGGCGTGCCCTCATTCGGAAGGTCTCTTCCTTTTGTGGGTACTGCAGGAGCTACAGGCAGGGAGCTTCCTGGGATGAACAGAAGGACCGGGTCTGTGCGTGTTCACACATCCCTTTTCATTCCCTCTCACTTCAAGAGGCTTCAGCTTATGTTAAAATTTTAGCTCTGATTTCCCAGTCGAGTTTTGAAGCTGGCAATAGTGCATCCGAGTTCAGGTATAATATAGAGCCCCTCACTGCCTTCCGCTTCCAACCCGAGCTGGCAAGGATGCCACTCACACTTTCTCTCCTTTCAACACAGACCTGGCACTTTTCATGCTTTCCTCCGCAAATGATGGATGGTGGCTGAGCTAAATATGGAGACAGGGTTACAGACACATTTTGTTCCCGTAAAACTCGCTGCTTCTTGGGGGATGCTTCTCATCCACTTCCTGGTTTCTTTTTCTCTCAAAACTCGGGGCCTATGAGTGTAGTCAGACAAAGAACACAATCTAACCAGACTCTGGGTGCCTCTGTTTGCCTGCTTTCTTCTCTTAGCAGAGAATAAGTCACTTGTCACTGTTGTGATCTGAAATAAATGGACTCCTTGAAATCAGCGACATCTGTTGTTTGGTGGCCAACTATCGCATTTCTGGAAGACCACTGATTAAAATTCTCTCACTTAATTTTTAATTTTTTTTTTACTTTTGAGAATTTCATACATGTATACAATGAAATCTCATCATATCCCTGATATAGGATTCTCCTCTGTGTGCTATGATTACCATTAATGAATAAAGAAACTGCATTGGACTTATAGTTGGACAGAACTTAGATAGGCAGGGAAAACTAAACTGAATGCTGGAAGAAGGTGGAGTCAAAAGGAAAAGCCATGGAGCCACCACTGGAGAGAGACAGACCACTGAAACTTTGCTGGTAGGCCCTGACCTCGTGGTGATGCACAGATTACCGGAGACTAGTTAAATTAAGATGTAAGAGTCAGCAAAAAGGAAGCTGGAGCTAATGGTTCAAGTGGTGATTTAAATAGTATAGTTTCTGTGTGATTATTTCAGGGTTGAGCAGCCAGGAGCAAACAAGCAGCCTTCTTACTACATATTTCCTCCCCCCCCCATTTAAACCCCTGCAAGTCCTCTTATATTCCCCATCCCTACACCACCTTCAACAAGCTGACCACAGGGTTTTCTCCCAAATCACAAATATTGACAAAAAAATGAACACTCAGGCTTGGAGATGAATACAGCTAGATAATTCTCTGTGTGTATCTGGTGAGCTCTGACCATACACAAACTGTTTACAGTTTGCTGGGGTGGGGGTGTGGGGAGAAGAGCCTCTGTCTCCCAGGCAAGGTGCTCTGTTGTAGTTAGGCTCTTACTAACACAGGGAACCTTGGACTGATGAGGCAACATAGTGGTAGACCACCTGCCTTGTATGCACAAGCCCTGGAAAGTGGGGGACAGGGGAGACAGAGAGACAGAAGGAGGAGAGAGGGAAAGAGGAAAGGAGGGAGGGAGGGAGAGAGGGAGGGAGGGATAGAAAGGGAGGGAAGGAGAGAACATACATTTAGTATAGTCCTTGGAAAACATCCACATCATTTGGAATTTGTTATTTCCTCATAATTTGATCCAGTTTTCAGATAGAGGTAAGGATACTACAGAGTTGATCCTTGCTTGTGGCATCTCATTCAGTGGCTCAGAGTATCACTTTGTCCTTTCACAGAGAAGGTTAAGTTTGGCGGCCTATTTATGCTAATATTTACCAGCTTTTTCCCATTTGAAGGGAACATCTTCCTTTATGGTTAATAAAAACTACCCAGTGGCACCAAGTTCCAAATATCATCAAATTCAGCTCCTCAAAATCATTCAAGTAGTGACATTCTACTCTATCAATGGGTCATTTATGTTTTAGCATTTATTTGCTGTCGTATGGTGATACTTATTTTTAAACAATATGGTATCACTGTTGGATTTTTATTACTGTTCAAAAGGCCACAAACATGCTTGGCCTCTGAAAAAGGTCTTCATTAAATTTCAACTGGTCTTGTTGATAATGGTTGCCTTAACATTAATATCAAACTCAATCACATTCTAGCTTAGAAAATATATTACAGTGCTTTACAAATAGCTTGAGAACTTTATAGCAATCTGTTCCATTTCTCCACACCCTGGATGTTTGAGCTATTATCATGTAATGTATTTCTATATATATTATCTGCATAAGAATGGCTATGATTTTTTTTAACCAATCAATTGCTTTTAAACTGATTAAAAATGAGAAGGATTTGCTTCAATTTTGGTGCATATTTTCCACTTTCAATAATTCTTCACAAAGATCCAAATGTGTATTCTGTATTTTTTGCTTCTACTTAAAAGACTTTCATTGGATTTTTTTTTCCTTATGCTGGTCTGATGACAGTGAATTCTCTTGAGCTTTCCTTGTCAAAAATTTTTCATCTGCTTTCATACCTGAAAGGCACTTTTGTTGGGTAGAGGGCTTTGGGCAGATTGGTTTTCTCTCATCCCTCATCTTTGGCTTGCACAGCCTCCGACCAGAACTGTGGAGCCATTGAGACAACTGTTTCTCTATCAGTAATGTGTAGGTTTGTATTTAATTGAAACATGCTTGTTTTCTTTAGCACTGGCTTTAACAATAGGATGTGTTTTGGTGTGGCTGGTTTGGGCCATTAAGCTTCTTCCATTTGTGGGTTTATGGGGGATTTTGTTTGCTTGGTTGGTTGGTTCATTCTCTCTTTTTGAAAACATGGACACCTGTATTCATAGAAATACAAATACATGCATATTTCATCTATTTTAAAATGCAAACATAATGGAAAAGTTTCCCATAAACTATATGCTAGACATCTAATTATTGCTACCAAATAGGTAAATTTTGCATTAAATATAGGGTAAACAAGAGCTGTAATACATTTTGGGGATGCATTTCTGTACCCACTGTCATTTGATACCTCCTTACACTTTTACCTTTCCAACCATCAAATAAATGTACTTCATTTTGTTTTGCTAAAATTAAATCCTCCTAAAATATCCTATACACAATAGGAAAACAACCAGTGTTCTCTAAAGCACACTTTTAAAAGACAGACTTTTATACTCCTTACAAATCCAGATTTGTTTTCTTCTGTCCCTGACTGCTTTGTGAAAACCTCAGTTCTCTCCCAGAGGGAACTTTCAGAACTTTCAAAGTTCACTGCAGTTTGCTTAATTTGAGGAGGCCCAGGAATGCAAGTGCCCCAAGTTATATTTAATTTCCTACTCCCCCTAAATGTTTCTCTAAAGGTCTAGAACAGTTTGTATTCTGCGCTTACCTTGCAAGTGGACTTCCATGGGCCTCCAACAATGAAAGCGTTTTCACTGAAAAATTGATGTGAAGACATGTTGATGGCATTGTATGGAAAAAGTGACTGATCCTAAAAGTCAACAAACTGTCTTAGAGTGTTTTTTGTTTTTTGTTTTTTTTGGAGTATGTTGCTAATTGGAAGGCTTCATCAAGGAGCAGAATAGCTATGCAACTGAGTACCCCCAGAGTGTTCTTCAGGACTTCCCTGGACTTACACAGACAGGCACAGTCACAGGTACTGTTACACTAGAATTTCCTCTGTGTCTCATGAAAATATCTTTAAATAAAAATCACAAAATTTGATTGACAGAAGTACCAATTCCAAATGGGAGACTTCATTAATTTCAGGGGCTGACAAGGATTTTGGCAGCAATGAGTGGCAACTGGTTGGAACCTGAGCCAAAGAGTCCTATTGGAGGCTTTAAACAAGATGAGTGCTGTGGGAACAGAGAGGACAGGAGGAGTTCAAGGGTCAAACATCTAAAACTCAAAGGACTTGGCAATATATAATCGGTGATACCAACATCCCACTCTAAAAGATAAAACAAGAAACAAATGTGAAGATTTCATACATTGGAGATAGGAAGAAAACACAATGAGCATTCTGATGGGTTTGTCCTGTCTCCTTCACAGGGTTGTCATGAGTATCAAAGAGAGTAACCGTGAAAGCTTTGCTTGCTTGCTGCATGGTGTTCTTGTGATTTCTATGAATGAAAAGAGGGATAATAGTGTGCTTATTTAAAGACTTCTTTTCTTCTCTATGAAAGCCCGGGAGAGAAATGAATTTTGCCACATGAAGTAGTCTGACTGGACAGTCAGCATGGACTGCAGCTGCTGCTCCTGCTTGGTACGTTGGATCATATGCGGGTTATTGTTTCCTGATCAAAAGGGAAATTGGTGGAACCCAGACAGCTCATTTGTCCAGAAATGCAAGTGGGTGATTGAGATCTGTGCTTCCAGGAGTCTCTGCTTCCCTCCGCTGGCTCAGGGAGTCATGGGAAGATAAGCGCTATGCCGCGTCCAGTTCCATTACCAACTTCAGCATGGAGCATGTGTCCTCCAAGGGATGAAGTCCAGCCCAGATTTCCACAATAATGCACTACCGTCACCAACCCCTGTGAAGCATTGTGATTGACATGACAAGGAGGTACGTGTGGCAGCCTTGGCCAGTCAGCCACAGGTCTTCCTGATAAAGCTCACTGGCTGTGCTTCTTATAAGCAGGGAAGCTAATAGTACTTAATTTTTAAATAAGTGTATCTTATATATCTAGAACCTGTTAGGAAATTTCCTGTTTTGCCTGGTTTAATTTCAGCATCAAATCGCCCTTGGAGTTAATTGTGTGATCTAAATTTCATTTTACTGAAGAGAAAACTGAAACAGAAAGGGATGAAATAAGTCATCCAAATGAAGCAGCTTATATCTGGCATTTTCACCCTGGAAGTGTGCCTTCAGAATTCATGCTTCTGACCGTTTATTGCCTCCCGGAACTGCAGTTCAAGGGTTAAGACTGGGAAGGACTTAAACGGATTTGAATCCAAGGTGAGAAGAGAGTTAAAGAGGTCACAGGGGCTTTCTGGGTCAGAAGAGAAAGGAGAGAGCAAACAGTATAGTCCTGCTGTGGAACTGAAAACCTGCCACTTAGCCGCGCTGAGTACCAGGCAATGACTCGGCCTTTGCTCAGCTGCAAACACAGCATGGAGCTTTATTTACAAAAAGAAAACATACAAAGAATCTTGGAGTAGTCCTTGGCATTAAGGAAGATCACTAGTATTAAGAGCTCTCTTCTCAGACAGTTCCTCTGAAGGATGTAGCTTTGGATCTTCATTCTAGATCACTCGTCCATAGATGGCAGAAAAAAATATCTCCCAGACAGAGAAAGATGGGGCTAGAGAAGGAATTGAGAAGGAAGAAGATGTTGGAGGAATTGAAAGCCCACCCCAAGATACAAATGTGTCCCCTACAGACTTCCTGGTCATGACCTTGGAGTGAACTTCCGGAGTTCCTTCCTTCTTTCTGCTGGGGTTTCTGGCTCCAGTGAAACAGATTCTCAGAATTTAGACTCCTTTGTAGTCACTTCCCCTTTCAACAGCCACAGAGCAACAGGATTGCTCAAAGCCTCTGGTGTCCACCTCTCACTGAAGCACACAGAGACGTCATCTCACCAGGGACAAGCCCTGTTTTGAAAGTCAGCCACCTTAATGGAAACAGAACTGGAAGGTAGTTTCCCGGCACAGCTGAAGTAGTTTAGTGCCTGAAACAAACCCATCAGAATGGATGCAGTTTCAACAACTCACTTCACAGGTTGAGGAATTGAGATTCAGAGATGTGATTAGTCCTAAGGATAAAGCTGAGTGACAAAGAAATGGCCTGGCACGTGTTAATCCCCAGGTCCAATCCCCACTGATGCAAAAGAGAAACGTATACATGTACACAAGAAGTACTTGGCAAAGAGTACATGGCTAGAATTGAACAGAATTGAGACTAGGCAGGTTTCAGGTACAGGGGTCAATGCTTTTTACTAGGCTCCTGGGAGTAACAGGACATTTCTGGTGTCCTTTAGAGGCCTCCATAGCACCTGCATCCTGATTTTAAATACTTTTGCCCATTAAAGGATGCTGGGTGTGTTTTCTGTTCATGAAGAAAAGGATTTCGTACTTGGTGATCGGTGCTGCATTGGTGATCAGTGCAGTTCTCATGCACGACAATGTCTTCTCCTTCATGGAGAAATAAGTGTATGAGGAGGAGGTTGGACAGAGGAAGTGCCGCAATTGCTGAAAGCCATAGTAAAGTAAACAAAGCTTTCCAATGATAAAAACCATCTAGAGATTTTTGAAAACTGATAACACATTTGACTTACCTATACAGGCCACAAGCAATGACTGGGGCATGCAGTAGGCACTTGGTAAATACTGGTTGAAGAGCTTGTTTTTACTACTCAATCGATATCTGTCTAGTCTGGACAAATTATGTAACATTAATTTTTAAAGGAATATGATTTATAAACCAATTAAATCACATTAGAAGCATCCCGAAGCTTTTGTCCTCTTTTACGTTCAGGAATATTTGAACACTTTTTATAATAGATGAAAATAGTAATTTCACTGCCTCAGTGGCCCCTGGAATACTTCAGCAAAGGTGTTATAATCGGAGGAGCTTTTCTGTCTTCTTAGAAGTTGTTCGATAATGACAGTCAGAGGGGCAGCGAAATCTGAGACAATGGTTGTCTCATCTTCTCTTTAGCCTGGAGCCCTTCATTCAGAAGGAATATTAGTTGGAACCTCATGAAAGTCCTAGCCTAGAGATGTAGAATTCTTGCACCTGGGTCTGCACTATTTAATACATGGAGAGACAGATTCCTGTAAATGCCCCATGGCCTGAGTGGTCTCTAGAACAAGTCATGTACAGCACATCTGTGGAACATGTTATCTGTTTCTCTTGAGCTCTGAATGAATGAATGAATACCTTGGATGATGGGGCAATTTCCAATACTTTCTTTGTCAAGGACAGAGGGGTGTTCTGTCGTTCTTTAGATTTTTAGAATTATTACTGCATAAAGTATCCTCCAGATGAAGGATGCTTTTAAAAGCAAGTTATTTTATCCAACCTTGAATAAGTTTCCTACGAAAAATCTGTACAGTGTTATATAGTGAGCAAGATCCCCACTGAAAAGAAAGAGCATACTGAACTCCCAACATATGTGAGAGTATTTGGAGATAAGATCTTTGAGAAATAATTAGGTGAGATGAGGTCATGAGGTTGGAGCCTTCATGACTGAATATGTTTTCTTTATGTGAAGAATAGGAGAAACTGGGGCTCTTTTGCCATGAGAGGACACAGTGATGGTGAGTCACCCCTTCAAAGACAGGAAAAGGACCCTCACTAGGGGTGGAATATGTGGGCACCATTGCCTTAAACCTTCCAGCATCTAGAACTACAAGAAATAAGTGTCTATTGTGTAAGCTAGTCTATAGTATTATGTGACACCAGACCAATAAAAAGAACACACGTTTCTAGTGCACTTAAGTCAGGTAACACTTGACCGTGAGCTGTTACACATTACCTTCCCTTTATTTTCACCACCCAACTGAAAAGTCCTCTGTGAATAAATGCAGATATGTGAAGAGCTCTCAAAAAAAAATTCCCACAGTCCTTAGAAATTGGCACTAA
>JAQHUG010000117.1:4569280-4634280 GCA_028555095.1 Dicrostonyx torquatus | reverse complement strand
TCTGAGGAAATGCTGGAGCTCTACTGCCTAGTCAAACCAACACATGAAATTATCTTCCACACACAGAGACAGCCTTTTTATTAGGAATGTATACGGATATGTTCAAAGATGAAGAGCCATACTGTAGCTAACTTGAATGGTAGAAATGAGGAGACTGAGGAATCTCTCAACAATAAGGGGCATCTGAGTAAAGAGAGTGCAGATGCCCTTTCCCATCTTCACCAGCCTTGTTTACTGTGGGCAGAGACTGCTTGTTCATTTTCCCAGCTGGCCAGACTCGAAATAATTGCACAGAAAATATATTATTTGCAATACTTATTATTTGGCCAACAGCTTAAGTGTATTTTTTGCTAGCTCTTATATCTTAAACCAAAACATCTCCATTGATCTGTGATCACCATGAGGTTGTGGCCTATCAGCAAACTTCATTCCAGCAGGCTCCGGTGGGGGTGTCCATCTTCTGCAGTGGCAACATGGCTTCTCCTGACTCCACCTATTCTCTCTCTCTATCTCTTCCAGGATGGCTATATCCTGTTAAGCCATTGGCCTAAAGCAGCTTCTTCACTAACCAATGACAATAAAATATATTCCTAGCATAAAGAGGGGAATCCCACATCAGTTTACCTCCTGTTGTGCTTTGTGTTCCTCCAAAAGTTTATGTGTTTGAGCCTTGGTTATAAGCATGGTGGTGTTAGCAGATGAACATTAGGGAGATGGGCCCAGGGCATTAGATTGAGGTACTTCTCAAGAGAGAGCAGCTACAGAAAGCAGAAGGAAGAGTTTCTGCTCCTTCCCTTCCTGATTCAATGGAAGATCATTTGTTCCAACATGTGTTGTGGGGATATAACAAGTTTCCTCACCAGACTGAACCAGCAGACTCTCCTGATCTTCAATGTTTGAACTACAGAAATTTCACCAGAGAGAGATTCAGGCTGAAGGAACACAGTTTCAGCCATGTTTTCATTAGATCCTGCTGCCTGGACTCACATGAAAAACTTGTTTGCCTGTTAGCTCACTGAGATATATACATCTTTAAAAGGCTGACCTTCAACCCTCCTATTTAATGCTATTTGTCCAATGTCTAAAATATTGCCCTGTGCATATGGCAAGTCTTAAGATATTTTAAACAAATAGGTAAAGGTTAATATGCCTATAGGCTCCATTCTTTTGAAATAAAACTAGTTAATTTATTCATTCTTTTTATTTTCTTTGTGTGTACAGACTTTTGTAGTTTGTGGTAAACATTTCAATGGTAAATGGCATGGTATTGACAATTAGCATTAGCCACAGAGTATCACTACAGGGTGGTAAGTATTACTGACTGATGAAATAAAACTTTTTTCCCCCAAGTAATTCTGATGGTCTGAAAATTGAATGATATTGACCTAGTTGATGCATAAATATTGATAGAAATAGTAGTAAGAAAACCTCTTGGGACTTGGTCTTTGTCTTCCACACACCCAATGCATTATTTAAAGAACAAAAAGAAGGAATCCTAAATGTGTATTGACTGCAAGAAATAGCCTATCAGTAGTCAAAAGTAGGTCTCCCCAGAGGAAGGACATAAAGAACACAGATGACGAGTTTGCAAGTTCAACACTGTAGAGTAGTGCTAGCCCACTGGGTAAGGAGCTCCTGACAGAGGAAAGAGCCCAAGAGCTCAGGAAAAGCTAAGCAACACCTGCAATGGTGTCTGTCCCCAGGGCCATTGCCACCCTCTTATCATATGGATATTTTTGACAAAAATAACCAAGGAAATAGCAAAGGATGGGTTTCTGAAATTTTGTTGGAAATGAAAAGATTTCAGTAGGTTTAGTTCTAATGTTGAAGCCCAAAATGTTACATGTTTTATAGGAGAGAAAGCAAAGAGAGAGACAGAGAGAGAGAGAGAGAGAGAGAGAGAGAGAGAGAGAGAGAGAGAGAGAGAGAGAGAGAGAGGAAGGAGGAGGAGGAGGAGGAGGAGGAAGGAGGAGGAGGAGGAGGAAGGAGGAAGGAGGGAGGATTGATGATATAAATTTGGAAAGAAATAAATTTGCATACCAAAATGCCATTCCTGCTCATTCTTGCCATCTTTACCCACACAGCAGCATTGTTTATATTGGTGTTTATAGTAACTGGTTGGTTTCAAAATAGTTATTTTAACTTTGAGGTCCTGCTCATGGTTAAGGAATGTGAAAAGGAGGTTTCTGTGGTGATGATTTCATTTTAAAATCAAGGTGCAGCTGATTAATCTCCCTCCCCTCATCCCACCACCAACACAGGGAGATGATTAACACAGGGAACTAGGCTAGTTAAGGGATAAAAACTGTTAATGAATATTCATTGCTGAGTGTTCCTTAGAATTTTTGCTTTTGTTTTGTTATTGTTGTTCGGGAAGGTAAAACAGAGAAGTTTATTTGACTCACAAAATTTGTTTAGAATGGACCAAAATCTTTGGAGAGAAACAAATGATTTCAAAGAGCTATGTAGTTACCTTTGCCTTGTGAATATGTTACTGTGTGGTTGCTTCTGCTGTCCTATACTCTAGGACTTCTTGAGTGAATGGGAGAAGTCGGCTCAACAGTGGAACTGGAGCTAAAGGACAGTCATCCCAAAGAGTAAAGAGAACATAAAAATTGATGCATGGCACTTAAAAAATAGTAACTTCCACATGCACTTCTCACCTTGCCACGTGGTACATCTATACCATCTTCCCCTCCTGTATGACTCTGCGACCAGAAACCCAGGCAGGCCGTAAAGGTGCTGAAGGCCAACTGTTCAGAACCCTAACTTCCAGCTGTGGTCAATGTAAAGAGAACTTAAAGACGTTCAAAAACTACTTGGTTGCGAGAATCAGTTTTGCTTTTGCTTTCATTCATATTTTCCAAAATACAACGGTAAATTTCTAACGAGCTGTCCTTTTTATGTCTTCCCAATACATTAACTTAATAGGCATAGGTCTAAACACTGTTTTTGCATTTGTATTCCATACATTAATATAGGGTTTATAACTATATTAAGTTATACATACAATTTGCATAAATGTGCATGGAAATCAAGTCTGACTATTCCTATCAGCCATAACTGACTTCAAGTGATGGGAAGAGCTCAAAGTGAGGGGGCCTTTAATTTCAGTCTTAACTTCTGGGCAAATTTTGTCTTATTATGTGCCACATGTGCTCTCAGCATGAGATCCTTCTAGGGCTTTCCCTGGGCTTGTTGTTTTGCTTATGCTATACTCTCACCTGGTAAACACTTTTACACCCTAACAACCTTGCTACACCCCAACACCTTCTGCTGGATGGGAAGTCCCTTACTAAATAAAGCCTTGCAAGGCCATTATTGCCATCTCTTGTCACCATGCCACATTGTCTGCTTAACCGTATAGCACAGAGCACAGCATCACTAAATACTTTTGAATAGAGGACTGAAAAAATGAATGGGGAGCTTCCTTTTTTCCTTGCTTTCAGATACAAACCAGCATCAAAGGCATAAGTTACAGAATGAATGATTCTGGAGTCAGGCCAACCTGGGCTTGAAATTCAGCCCGTCATCTTATACAACATGTGTTTCTTTTCTTCCAGTACTTTAGTGGTCAGGGAAATGCTAACTATGATGGTGCTTGCTAAGGGCCATCAGAAGTAAATAACAGATGTCAGGCCTACAACAGTAGATACCTTTCTTATGTTGAACACAGGAAAAACCATCATGCTCCGCTTTCATAGGACTGTCCAGATATGCATCTGCCTAGGCTCAGATTTACATAGAAATAAGGGAACTTTACTGGAGAATGGAGATCAAAGCTTTCTCTAGCCCTTGTTAACCTAAAAGGTTACTGCATGTAATCAGGGGATGAGAAAATGGTGATGGTGACTATAACTGAGGGATCTTCTAAGTACTGAGTGATAGAAGTACCAAGTCCTACCCAAAGTCCCCACCACACTTGAACTGTCACTTCTTTTGGCCCTTGGGTAAGACATTCAGAGGGGAGACTTAGAAACCATACACTGTCCTAAAAGCAAATGGTCCCAGCCCCTTAGGCCTGTAGAGGGGCATGCACATTTGCAGTGAGGCAGACTGAGAGAGCCCACGTAAGTCTAAAGATTATGATGTATTTTCCATCGTAACATCAGCAAATTACAATGGAACTATAATGGATCTCTTCCTAAGAGCATACCTTGGTTATTAGCAGGATTCCCAAGGTCCAAAACTCAACTGAATGAGGAGCCATCAGTAGGACTGAATAATGCAAATCCCTAACTGGACACTTAGTAGTCACGTGGTCCACGATAGAAATTGAATTTGGTTGCTGCAGCCCAACATGATTTCCCCAGCAACAAGAATAGAGTTGGCATGTGACAAGTGCTGATTTTGCCAAGTGAATAAAGACACCTACAGACATGTCACAGCATTCAACAGAGTGACATGTAGCTTCCACAGACTGATGTCCAATCCAGGAGCCACTAGCCACATGTGGCTGCTGAAGTTTAAGCTAAATATATTTGGAAACAAATCAAAAATTTAATTTCTCAGTTGTACACACCATAATTCACGTGCTCAACATCAATATCCATGAGTAGCCATGGGTATTTTTGTGTTTAGAAAGTGCAAATATGGAATGATCTCATCACTATTGAAAGTTTTATTGGTCAGTTTTATGCTTTAAAAATTAGCTACCCAGGGCTAGATGGCTTAATGTGCTGTGCAAATCATGGGACTTTAGCTTGACCCCCAGAACTTACGTGCAAATGGAAAGAAAGAACCTAGTTCAAAAACTTGTTACCTAGTCTCCATATGCATAGTTTGGCATGCATGCCACATACACATGTCGTGCTTACACTTCCACAGTTCAAACAAGATCTAACTGCCTTTCTTTTTTAATAACTATGCATGTCAGCTTAATCAAATCACTTCCTTTAGTTTGTAGCTGTTAAGTGAGTGATGAATGAAAGCCCTTAAAGTGAGGCTAGTACAAACTACATAATTATTAAAAAATCCTTTGTAGAGGGTTGTTCTTCATCAAAGTGGTATGGTTCTTGAACCCATGCACACCATACTTGTAGTTGTTTCTATGGATACAAGGAGTTGCCATGAGGATAACAATTTTGAGTATTAGTGCTTAGCACTGCCATCAAACTCAATCCATGACAAAGCATATTCATAGAACTGCACTTTTAAGGCCTTGATACCTTATAGTCAGAATAGACCTCCAGGCAGACTCACTAAATAAGAGGAAATATGCCCAGGACTTCTTACTTTAAAAAGTCCATGGTGCATGTCCTTCTTGGAACTGGACTCTTGCCTTTAACTGAGCAGCTCTTAGGAGACTAAAGATTCTCATCAACTTTCCTTGGCAGAACAACTGCTCAGAGCAAAGGGCTCCCTTACTGTCACACCCTTTGGTGATGAGCTCAGAAAGCCAGCCCAGCTATTCAAGTAGCCCAAGCTTTGTTCCCATTGGAGAAGTCACGTTGGACCTTCTGTTCCACTCTATCAATAAGACAAAATGGTTTAGCATTTTCATGTTTCCTCCGAGGGTAGGAGTGGCCAAAGATCATTTCATGAATCCTTGAGTATTTTTATAGAAAAGTTTTTATTTCAAAGCACTTTATTATTTAACATGATTTGTAATGAAATAATAAAAAAAAATGGTATCCTCCAGAGGTTGTATTCTTAGGGCCAGAAAGATGGCTCAGCAGGCAAGGGTGCTTGCTACCATGTCTGATGATCTGAGTTTGATGCCTGGGACCCAGAGTGTGGACGGAGAGGAGGTTCCGTGAGTTTTCCCCTTTCCTCTGACTTCCCCATGTGTTCCATGGCCCCCAAATGAATAAATAAGTGAATGTAACAATGAGCACTGTCCTGAACTATTCTATATTTGTTGAGATGAATTTCATTCATACCAAGACATATTTATTAAATTTGTGCTTACATAAGACAGCAAAGCTTTAATTCTATTTGAAGGGAAAAAAAAACAGACTAGTGTCTATCGCTGATTCTGGAATACCTTATAGTCACTTAGGAAATAGAGGACACCTGCTAGTTTGGTTCATTTTCATAAGCAATGTCTACCTTTGAAGGCAATTCTGGTTTTAGCTAAGTAATAAATATGCATATGAAGAGGTAAGATGATTCACAGAGAACTTTAGAAAATCAAAGATTAGCTTCTTCTGCTTGTCAGTATTTAGCTATACTTTAGCAGAAAATAAAATCATTTCTCTGAAACCTTAAATACTATGATAAAGCCAAGCCTGGTATATTAGTGTGTACCTAGCACAGAAAGCATACATTTCTCTACAGCCAGAAACCGGTTGACACGTTGACAGGTATGAGGACAAGCAGCCCCAGAGAAGCAAAACAAAGGTAAAGATGACTCAGCCATGATTGGTAACATTTCTGAACTAATAACCTTGTTGCCAACCATGGAGATGGCCTTCATGTTTGTTGTACCCTTCTGAGCTTATCTGACCCTAGCACCTTTCACTGGAAATGAAGAGGTGATAATAACAAGCTGTTTGTTACTTAAGAGCAGATATGGTGAGAGTTGGAAGGCTGCAGTTTGAGCCTTCCTTCATCAACAAACCCTCGGTTTCTATCTTCACTGCTCTATATGTTTTAAAAAGATACTTGGTTTAATAATTTATAATATTTTTATTATAAAGCTTCTATAATGCTTCTAAGTAAACAGTTATTAAATCATTATAGTGTTGCCTTTCTACTTAAAATTATGTATAGATGGATATGTAAACATATGCAAATGTATATACACATATAGACATATGTATTATTCACACATATATATGAATTTGTACATACATGAGTACAAATGTTTGTGAACATGCATATAGAGGCCAGGCATAAACCTTGATTGTCACTCCTCAAGTGTTGTCCATCTCTTTTTGACAGTCCCTCATTTGGCTGATAGCTCATCAAGCAGACTAGGTTGGCTATCTTGTGAGTCCCAGGGTTCCTTCTTTCTCCTGCTCCCCAGCACCATGATTCTCAACATGTCAATCACACCCAGCTATTTTTCTTAATTAAAATTTTAAGGTTTTGATCATTTCACACATGAGCACTGTATTTACATTTAGCATTATTTCCTTTCCCTTGCTTCATGACCTTTTCTATAACTTTACATATACATGTATAGTATGTAATATGTATCATACACTCACTCACTCACTCACTCACAAGGCTACTTTCTTGCTCCAGTCTTTCTTCCTTGGCTTTCCAGACCCAAAGTATTGACTAGAACACAAAACTATGTTGAGATCTGGCTCTGCACCATTCTGCCAAATCCCCATGGAACTAACTTCACTTCGCTTACCTTTTATGCACATAGTTTCACCCATCCTAAATCCCAACACCTGTGCTTTCCCACTACATTGTTCTCCTAGTGTGCTCCCTATTAGAACACAGACAATAGAAAGCAAGGATCTGTTGTGCTCTGTACTGTACACCCACCACACAAAATGGTAGTCCATTGCAGGTGATGAAAAAGTACGATGAGTTTGTCAACATATTATTTTCAGGCTGTGGTCTCTCTCTTCCTACTTGCAAAACTACGGTCCGGATTACAAATCCTGGCTACTACAAGCCATGTCTAGTGTAGTTTTTAAATACTAACATTTGCTCTCATATAAATCTTTATACTTATGTGAACTTCTGGACAGCAAACTCATCCATTCCAGATGCCCATGATCTTCTCAGCTCATAGTTGGTACTCAAGCAGTATTTAGCAATGAAAAGTGAACAAAAAAGCAAAGGCCCTGACTCTCCCACCCTTTCCCCCTCCCTCCCTTCCTCCTTCTCTCCCTCTCTCCCTCCCTCCCTCTCTCTCTCTCTCTCTCTCTCTCTCTCTCTCTCTCACACACACACACACACACACACACACACACACAAGATGTCAGAACAGTAAGACAAAATTCTTCATACATAATCATATATTGAAATTTCTTAAGCTGGTTGGTTCTGCTGACCTTCAGTTCACCTTTGTAAAACATAGAAAAGACAGCCTGATTCATAAAACAAAACAGGTAAGTGATAAACCCACCAACTTGAGATGTTTATCATTAAAACACTAAGAGCTTTTGACCCTTAATGGTCATTTTTATTACTAAAAAGATTCTTTTCTTTAAAATCTCCATGATTGTAGATATGGTGTATTTCTGATGTTTTTTTGACTCTAGAAATAGCAGCAAAAGATTTTTCTAGTGGAATTTCATTTGCTTATGAGTCTGTGCACTGAGAGGGAGATGGGGGAAATGGTCTGAGACTACTCAGACACAGTGTGCGCTCCCCAGGCTCAAGCATCTGTTTGGATGACACCATTTCTCAGGGCTACACTCTAGAAACTGCCTGCCATCTCTGTGATTCAGATGACCCAATGAAGCCAACAGCTGTCTTGTCTCTTGTTAAAGACTATCTGCAATTGCATGCCTCAGGATGGAAAGAACATAGTAACTGAAATCACCGAGTATAGGTTAATAGCATCAAAATCCTCCGAGAAATAAAATCAGAAATGAAATGTAAAACATACACACACAAGAACTAGACACCTCAAGCATGTAATTGTATATTTATTTCTCTTTTTAAAGAACACTCCTTAATGTAATTCAATATACAAACTTGGTTTCACAGAATTATAATCCACGATATAGCACAAAGATAACCCAGATTGTGTGTGCGCATGCACATACATGTGCGTGTGTGTGCACATGTTGCTGTACCCCTCTCTCTACTCCACTCTTCCAGACCTGCAAAGGCTCTTCCCACCTTCAACACTGATCAAAAGCCGTTCTGAAGGTTATATACAAAAAACTTCCTCTTCCCAAGAGTTGCTTTCTCTTGAAGGCTTCTCTTCTTCATTCCCCCTGAGACAGCCAGGAGTGACACTCTTTCCCTATACAAAGGGCAAGGTGGCATCCCCTAAAGCTGATGTTAACCCTGTAACCATATGGACAGGCTGATGGGAAGAGCTGGGGAGCAGGTCTCCATCCCCTTTCCCCGCTTCCACACCCAACCCTCAAGTCCAAGTGCAATCCCTCCGTGCAGCCTTAGTTCCAGTCACTATCCTGTGCAGCAAGAACCAAGATTTTTTTAAGCCCAGGTCTTTTCCATGAGCAGCGCACAGCACTGCCTACCAAGCCACCGGGCCGGCCGATAACCAAGCTTTACACAGTCCCATGTGCTTTGTCATTTTAATTTTTAAAGACATCCTAGCATAGGTCTGTGGCAACCTAGTGTCCAACTGAGTTACACAAAACTGTACCAGTGATGCACTTGTACATATTTACATGGGGCGGAATGTTTTTCCCATATTTTTAGATGAGTATATAGATCAACATGTTCACATAAGACCAAATACTTTTAATATTATTTATAACTGATTTATAAAGCTTTGAAAAAACTCACAATAGCACATTGTTTACTTTAATGCTTTACGGTACTATCCATTTAAAATCACAATCAGCACTTAAGTTATTGTCAATCCGGCAAACGAGACAAAAAGAATTTACAAGTTAAGAACCAACTGATACATCCTTTATCTTTTTTTGTAACTAATGCATAAGTGCAGAATAAGATATTCTAGCTTAAATATCTTGCTTACAATGGACATTTCTGTTCTAGTTACGCAACAGTAAATCCATGCTTCACATAGAAAAGCAATCCACAACATTAAGAAAAAAATGTACAATTTATGAAACAAAATAAATATTAGTATTACAGAATCAGAGCTGTACATAAAAGCTGTTCAGTTTTTATCATATAAAAATATGTTTTAGTGCAACCTCACATATATATTGATGCTGTTTTGCTTTACACCATTTAGATCCAAGTGTCCAAAAGAGGAAAGAAATTACATTTATTACAAAGCAGATACACAAATTCTAAAATATGTACAAATTACTGCTAAAAAATGCTTATAAGAATATAAGCAAAGTAAAGAAAAGGCACAAACATCTGTACAATCTTAAAAGTACCAGACCCAATAGGTTAATTTCAAATTTTGTTTTGGTCAGGCTCAAGATGACTTGTTAATTTACCTAATTGTTTTCAAAGTAACAAAAGTATTTATAATAGCCAACTACTGTAACTTAGGACAGGCATGCTATCAACTCGGTTACCTCTATTCCTAGAAAAACAAACAAAAAAATGGGGAGATGTGGAAATGAATGCGTCCATGCATCTCAGATCAATGTAGCTGATTCTTTTCTGACGAAGGTTCATTGCCTTCCTCTGTGCTTAAAGATAATTCCTTGCTGCTATGAAAGTCCGCCTTCTTCTCATCCACACTGCTCTTGCTGTAAAATGTAGAGTGGGCTATTGCAGTCTGTGATGTACCAAAACTGTCCTTTTCACCATCATGTACGTCAGGGTGGGCGGCTGAGGTACAAGGCTGACCTGGCTCAGGCCCGCTAAAGTGTCTAATGCTGATGTGTGCACTTTCCAAGGGTTTCTGGTGGGGATCCTGCACCCATGTGGGCTGATCGGCCCCAAGCAGAGCTGCCTCTTCTGTGGCAATCCGGAGTGAGGCGATGGCTTTTGTACAAGTCTGTATGTTTTCTTCCTGTTCCCTCTCTGTGGCATTTAGGCTGTCTTCTGAAGTGCTCTGTTTCATCAATAGCCGTGGGGAGGAGGGTGAACTAGGTAGACCAGATGACTGTAAAACTTGAGGGGTTTGTTTCTCATGCCGCCTGGAAAGGGTGTAGGGATCCTTAGTGAAGGCCTCCCCTGGTGCTCCTTTCTTCTCCTCAGAGCCCTCCATGGGCAGAGGCAATGTGGGTGGAGGATGTAAACTGGAGAGGGCAGGTGGCATGGAGTGAACCATCTGGATCCCACCAACTGGCACCATGGGGATAGGAGCTCGTACTTGCTGCTGAGAGTGGAGTGGAAGATGACTGAAGACAGAGTCAGTAGGACCCTCAGGAAAAAGGCCGGAGCCGTGATGTTCATAAGCACCTTCTTGGTCTCCATGGAGACTGAAGTAAGGAACCTGAGGTAATCCTCTTCTTAGATTCTGCACAGGAAAACAGAGCACAGAGTTCGTTCAGATCCAACCACTTTCCATTCTTGTGCTAAACTTCCTCCCTCACTCTCTCCCCCCCCCACCCCAGGATGCCCAGCACCTAGGAAGAATTTCTCAAAACTGAATAGATTTCTCAGCTTTTATTTTCTAGTTCTTTAATGAAGGTGCAGGCCTGTGGACAGTGGCTTTTGTTTCTAAACAGTAGGTTGCTAAAGCATCCAGTGTATTTCCCACAAGGCACAAAATCACACACTGGCTATTTTCTTCATAAGAGCAAATGAAAAGAATGGATTCACCAGGAAAAAAACTAATAAACAATGCAAAAATACCAAACAAACAATGAACAACTATCAAATACTGATGGGATTAAAACTAAAAGGAGATAGCATGATCAACTAATGTATTAGGCTGAGCTGAAAGATATTCCTGAGACTAGGTAGAAATGACAAATTGGCAACAGGCTTGTAGGAAACATTTTTTCACATGAAGGACAGTTGGGTGGTTATGAGAAACCACAAACCAGTTTCTGTCCTGTGCATTGTCTTGGACTACAGGAACACATCCCTCCTTAGGAGAGGTCACTTTGTGGCGAACATCTATCTAGTTGAAGATATCCCTGCTGTGGAGAGGTCTTACTGTGCAAAGCACTGTCCTACAAGAATGCACACCTACTAAGAAGAGACCTGATAAAGAATGCAGGTTTCTTCAAGTCCTCGTTCAAGGTCAAATCTTATAGAGGTGACTGTGTTGAGATGGAAGTAAGTAGTTGCTAACCATCACGTATGTTTAATAGTTAGTCACTTCAGTTTTATAGCTGGAAATCAAATATGATTATGCCTCAATCCTCTGTTGATATTACTTATAACATAAATGCTCTCTTGAAAATTAAGCAAAAGTATTTAGAAACTGGAGCCAGATTTCATGGTTTTAGTCCTGAAATGAAGGTTTAATTTGTTATACTTGTTTTTGTAGCAGAATATAATTCAGATTGCTGGATTATTGTGCTCTAGTAAATATATCAGATTCTCAATTGCTATGATTCATCAATAATGTACTCCACTGTTGGCTTATATGAGAACTCAAGATAGATTAAAAATTTGTCAGGTACATTGGTAATCTAGGAAAGCAATCTTAAAAACTGTTGTAATTCATCTCAAGAATGCCTCAGCTTTCAGATTCAAGGACTAGCTCCTACTATTAAAGATTCACTCAGTTCTATTTAGATTTGAGCCTGGCTCAGGAACTAGAAATTATGCATATGCCTGCTACTATGTGCCATGCTTGGAATTTGTTGTGCTCTGGGCTACATATCCAAGCTACAGACAAATGTTTTTTTCTTTAAAACAGATGAAATGGTTCAATCACCAGGCTTGGGATGACCAGAACCTCACAAGCTAGGATGGGGGAACATTTCAGGACTCAAGAAGACTCCCCTAAATGCTGTATACATAGAAATCCTGACCTTCTACTCTGCTTTCAAAAAAGAACAAGTCTTCACCAAATACAAATTAAGGCAGAGGAATCCTAATGCTTGTGGGAGCAATCTCCAAAGAAAATGAATTATTTGGAAACCATAGTTATCAGAGGTTTAAGGCTTAAAATAAAAAGCAACTTGGGTATGTTTCCATTTTCCTGTTATGTTTCCATTTGTTCTCTGTGCCATCCACTGCATATACCTCATGAGAGTGCAGATCTTATAAGCTGGCTGAGGAGCGGTCAGCAGAAGATACTAGGAGCGATGTACCATTACACAAATCTACTTGAGATTCCCGACTCTAGGCTGATAGCAGAGTGATGAATGAGCTTCTAAAACTAGAAGACATTGTGTGTCCTAAATCCAATAAAATCTGTGCTCTCAAAAGACATTTCAGATTCAGACTGTCACTGATCAGAAGTGAAGTGATGAGCATAGGACTGAATGAATAAAACACACAAGCTTTTAAAATTCTATTATCTACCTGAAGATGTGAGGGGGGAATCTTAGTACTTGCATGCTGCCTTCCCTAAATCTGCTCTCTGGCCCTAAGTTCAGACTAAATCAATTCTTTCTTGTATCAGAGTGGGCATCAGAGTCTTTTCATAGCAGTCACTCTATTGTAGAGCCTGCATCAATGTTTGCACAATGACAACAGAATTCTAGAAAAGGGACTTTGGTTTGATGTTTTCATACATTATTAGAAGCCTTCACCTGAGAAAGCAGTCAGGAGAAATACCTGTCAGAGCACAGCTAGGTCTATTTTGCTCTGACCAGGAGCACCTTGTTCACACCTCACAGAAAGATGAAACGTTTCCCTGCTCATTCAAAAGGGATGAGTGCACATCAACAGAACTGGACTTGGTAGCAAGCCAAAGGCTGTGTCAGTGATGAAGTCAATGAGCTCTATGAGATGCCCAGCCATTTTAAAAAGAAACAACAAAATACACTGCACAAAATTAGTACAAGCTCAGTAACTGATGAAACTAATTTTCTTCCAGCTATTTTGTAGTCTCAATCAGAGGGTCAAAATTAGATGAATTCTTTTATTGCTTAATTCCTTTAATTAATTAGTTAATTAATTCCTTAATTCCTTTGCTCAGGTTTAACAGCATGTTAAATCAATGTCTCTGTTTTCATGATGCAATTGCCTGAAAGAGCTCCACCATGTCATACAGGCCAGTTATGGTCCATTTGGCCAAATGCTGAATCAAAAGCTTCAGGGATGATGGGCCAGGACTGGTTTAGTACACCCTGCCAGCATCACCATGTCTCCGTCAAAGGAAGCATTTCATGCTACCACAGAGGGATTTCCTGCTTCCCAGCCATGATGTAGTAACTAATGCTGCACAAGATACATAGATGTGCAAACATGTGGTGTCTTTTCTTAACTTGCTAGTGTATTAGGTTGAAATCAGTCATGTCCAGACTGCTGGGCATGTCTCTGCAGGATTGCAACATCGGGATAAAACTTTGTACTTGATTTACAAAAAAGGGGTGATGAGGATACAGGGAGGAAAGCTGGGAGCTTTCCTGAAGTTGGAGAACGACAGTGTGAGCTTACCATTCAACACAGCAGTAGGTGATGAGAAGGAGGGAACAGGCCGCAAGGGCAGGGATAGACAGAGCTAGGAGTTGGCAGTGGCTTCTATGACTGAGAAAGACCATGCTATGTCAGACAGAATCCAGAGCAAAGAGAATACAGACAGAAACAAAGATCCGGAAACTAAAACGACTCCTAAAGCAAACAAACCCAGAAGACAGCATGCCTCTGGGCTGCCTGTCTTTTGACAGCCCTCTCCAGATGAAAAGAGACCAACATCTCCTGGGCTTCTCTCAACGGCTTTTTACTAAACCCCTGGTTACAGGATGGTCCATGACCGCCACTGCTGCCACCTTAGTTTATAGTAAAGGTGAAAGGCTGAAGCCTCAAAATATTCTTGAAGTTCTCTGACTGCTCATTCTCTAGGCCTGCATTTTTACTTAGCATCTCTACCAGGTGATTACAGCAACAAACACAGAAGCCTTTAAGGCTCTAATTCCTGAGCTACCAGAGTGTCGCACTGCCTTTTCTTGGCCCTGACCATTTCCCCATGAGCACTCATGTTGAACAATGTAATGAATATATTTTTACCAAAGCATTTTAGAAGTCAGGAACGAGGACTGGATCAGAGTCCTCACCTGGCTGAAGAGTGAATATCACTAACATGTGGGTGTCCTCACATTTGACTGTGCAGGCATGCCATCACCAGGGCTCATGCCTAGAATTAATTAAGCTTAGAAAACATTCCAAAGGCTTCACCTGTTCCCAGCTGGAAGTTCTCTCCTGATCTGATGCAATATTATACCTGGAATAATGCCACAGCCACGTTACCAACATAGTGTGTAATAAAAATATCTTCCTGCTATTTGTATTAATAGGTTCACTCTTTCCCTCAAGAGACAACCACATTATAATAAATGCCTTACTACCATGCTATAGTAGGTACCAATGTTCTGCAGCTTTGCTGGGAAGAGAGCTCAGGTCATACTTACAGGAGGCCCCAATACAATTGGCTCTGTTTGCAGATACTGTCCCATGGATAATGGTGGGTTATTATATAAAGCCCTTCTGGGAGATGGTGCTCTGATGGCCGTCATATATCTTCTCTCTCTTCTGGGAGAGAGGTCTCTTCTTGCTGTCATGTCTTTTCCAGGAGACAATGGCCTCCTTGGGGACAAATGCCTTCTTGGCGAAGCATCCCCTTGAGACATCTCTCTCCTTAATGCTGCTTCCTTTCTTGGTGACAGATGCCTCATGGGTGACAAATCTCTTCTAGGTGATAGATGTCTTCTCGGTGACAAGTCTCCTTTGGGTATCAGATACCTCTTTGGCGAATTATCTCGACAGGGTGAAGAATCATATCCTGGTGAAGAATGGTGGCTTGACGGGGAGAAGTCCCTTGGGGAGGAGCTTGGCTCCGAAGACAACATGACCTCTTCATCCATGCAACTCGGGATGTCTAACCTGTCTTTGTCTGGTTCCGAGTCCGTACTTTTGCTCTGGAACAGTCTCTGATATTCTGTCATCTGGGTATCTTCGCAAGAGTCACTGGGTGTCATGAGCTGAGTAACCTGAATGCTTGGCAGAGTAACCAAATAGCTGATCAATGAAGAATGTCCCAGAGAGGTATCTGGAGGAACTCCATGGGCTACAGCGCCAACATTGACAGGCAAAGAGGAGAACCTAGGAGGCTGTGGACTGGTACTTCTTGATCTTGTTTTGGGTGTCAGATCTCCCTGGTCATCAAAGTCATCATCATCTTCATCATCGTCATCATTGTCATCGCCGTCTTCACCATCAGATTCCTCAGCATCTGAGAACTGGTGATCAGTTGAAATGCTGGACATGCTATGCTTCTCAGATGTTTTGTGCAAATCTTCCATATTTTCTGAAATAATCCAATAATCATGATTAAAATTTCACATTCAAGGTTAGGAGCTAGCATCTGCCCCAGCACTCTTTCCCAAAGCTTTCCTTGGCCCTTTTTTGGCCCTCTGAAACAATTGCACCTTTGAGCTATCCCTGGATACTGACTTGCCCCTGCCTATTTGGTTTCATCCCTGAGAAGTCCAGAACAGGATCTCATGCTTTAGACTTCAGAGATGTTGCGTTGGGAAACTCTAAACAAATGGACCTGACTAATATTGCTGATGAACAAAGGCATCGGCCATCTCTGCGTCTTCAGGTGCCAGTTTGATATAAGAGGGTTGCCTCGGGAGGTTTGCTGACCTTCAGATTCTCTACTGACTGAGGGTAACCGTGGATATTTTTTCTACTAAGTCTCCTCTAAATAGGAATACTAACGCATTAAAATGCTTTCAACTTCCTCCAAAACCTCCATAGCATATAAATCATAACCGCATCCCCCTCGCACACACACAGCCCCTCACATTTTTAGATACAACATTGTTACTAGTAAGGTCTCCCTATCTCTAAAAAAGTGACACTTGAAATGTTTTTATTTATCATTAGTAGTTTCCAAACAATTCAGTGTGCCATTTCATTTCCTGCAAAGAGTATTTAAGAAAGTGACAGGCAGTCACTGGGCTATAAAGCCCACCAAAGAGGCTATTCAACTCAGTGAGTCACATACCTGCTTCTTCAGTTTCTGTGTCCTCTACTGATGTCATTGAGACTCCCAGCTCCAGACATTTCTTCATGTGTGCTTTAGATTTCATGTGTTTCGTTAGGTTTCCTAGGAAACACAAACAAGAAAGCAAGAGAATTAACTAGCTCTCAAACTGTGCTGATTGAAGCCAAATGTGTGTGATGAGCAAACTTGTGTATATACATTTTTCTACACCATAAAACTTATTGAAAAGAGATTCAGGGGTCAGCTGAGATGCAGAGAACCTGTTCTTTCATTCTGATGAAATTATCACGTCATTTTCTGTTGTCATCTTGACAACACAGTAGCCAAGTACCAGGATGCATCTGATTTCCAAGCTCAGGCTCCTAGCAGCCTAGCTGGAAGCTCAGCCTGATGAAAGCATTTGTTCTCTACTAGAGCTATGCTTCTTATAAATAAATCAATAAATCACAACTATTTTTTCTAAATTTGCTCTCACATTATTATTCATTTGTTGCTTATATATCTAAGGATTTTATGTATTAGTTTAATATCTCCAACAAAAGTATTTCTACATCTTTACTGCTATTATCATAACATCTTATCTACAATTTTTTAAGGAGCTCAAAAATTTGAGGGCTATAATAATTTTTAAATATATAAGTTAATTAAACTTTATTAAATTTCTAAAATTCATGAAACTCGGCTGTTTCTTGTTAGGGAATATTATTTTGAAGTGTGTTACCTTTGTTCATGCTGTGGGACATTTGTTTAATGATGTAAAGATGTGTTGCTTTTGTGTATGCTGCATTTGTTTAACATGGTGAAGCTGTGATTCTTTGCCTGTCTAAAAAACCTGAGGGTCAAATAAAGCTCTTAATGTCCAATAGCAAAGCAGTACCAAGTTATAGGCAGGGCTGAAGGTCAGAGAGTACAAACAGAAGGAGAAAGGAAGAGAAGGATCAAGACAGAAGGCGAGGAGGACATCAGGGGTCAGCCACCCAGCCATGGAATGAGAATAAAAGTAAGAAAGATAAAAACTCAGAGGGAAAAGGTAGATGGCATAATTTAAGTTAAGAAAAGCTGGCAAGAAAGAAGTCAAGGATGGGAATTCATAAATAATATTAACAATCTGTTTGTGATTTATTTGGGAGCTGAGTGGTACACCCCCAGAGAATACAATGAGCCAAAAGGTACAAAGGGTAAGCAACAGCAACAGTTTCTGCTACAGCTTTTGTGTGGATGGTATGTATATGGGTGTAGACGCTAATGATGGCAAGGCAATTTACAGTCCCCTGTATCCTTGACTTCTGTATCTGTAGACTCAATCACCCAAGGATATTAAAAGAAAATTGAAAAATATATTATCTGTATTGAACAAGTTCAAACTTCTTTCTTGGGTATTCAATACGCAATATGATTTGAAAAACTTGCACAGCAATTACATTGTATAAGGTATCCAAGAAACCCAGAAGTTATTTAAAGTATACAGGAGGATGTGAACTATGTGCCAGGACTTGGTATGGGGGACTAAGTATCTGTGGGAGGTCCTAGAATCAGTCTCTCATAGACACGGGGCTAACTGTATTTCCATTTTAGTATGTTTCTTCATATATAGTATATATGAAGTATACATATTCATATTCTAGAGAGGAACTCTGTTGGGCTCTAACCACCCCCCCCAGTAGGTTTGTATCTTCAAAGTAGGTTTGCAGTTAGAAGTGGAAATAGCCCTATCTTGGCTTTGAGAGCAAAAAGAACAAAAGAGCACGCATTGGAGCTCGGGACAGGCAAGGAGGAGGGATGGGTCTTCACACTATACCTGTGCTCAGAAAGCAAAAATCTGAAAAGCAGGTAGTTCAGCAGTAAATGAATCCTGTGGGGCTTCCTAGAATGTTTTGCTCATCCTTGAATTCCAAGATCTCTAGCTGCACATTTCCAAAGCCTGACAAGGACATTCCATTAATGATCCAATGGAAATCCAACGATTTCCTGCTGATGGTCCAGGCAATGGTTCAGAACCAAATTTAATCATCTACCTAGAAATGGACTGTTCATCATCCAGTTCCATGCACCTCTCCTGACAGTGAACCTCATGCCCGGTGAAGAAATAACCTTTGTAATGACTGGTGGATTTGCAGTGTGTCCTAAAAGAAAAATCACCCTTTTAATTTTCTTTCCTCTCAGGAACTTCTCAGTAATCTGGACCACGCTAAGGGAAGGGGGTATTTAAAGAATAGCATGCTTATTTCTTTTGAAATACAAGTAAATATGCTCCCTCTCTCTTCTTGGACTTCATGTGAGGCATTATGGACACATAAATACTCTCCTAATATACATCAGATATTTGAAGGCACTAAACATTTCTACTTCCATCAAGAAAGCACGCTTTAAGATTGTGGCTACAACTGAAAGAGATATACATCTCCCTACCAGATTATCATAATTCATATCTGCTTTAACAGTTGACATAAGAGCAGGTTACTTGATTTAAAATGTAAAGTTAAGACACTGGAAATGAAGTGGGGTTAATGAGGGGCTGTCTACAAGCTACCTTAGATAGACCTGACAACTCAGCGTGAAGATTTTCATCATATCACAGAATAGTAGAAATGTAAGAGCAGCAACCAAGAGCGAAACATCTCTGCATAAATCAGCCTACTGAAACAGATATTTGGAAATGATAGAATGTTATTTCAGGGCAGGTCCGAGACTAACCATTGAGGTCTAAGAGTCGGACTTGTCTCCATGTTGATGAATACACAGCAGAAGCTATCAAATCTCTATACATAATTAATGCAGCTATGGATGGAGGGGGCCCACCGGGGAGTCTGCAGGGCTTTACATTATTTATACTCTTGAAACTGACGATGGCACATATTTTCTTCCCAGTTGCTTTCCTTGCTTAGCCACTGCCCCTCATGTACTGTCTCCCTGCAGAATTTCAATATTGGTGCAAATATTATCTAGCCCACATAAATTTCCCACATGAAGTAATGGCTATCCAGGCACTTCTAAGCCGCTTCCTTCAGAGACAACCTGCCTGGCCCTAAGTCGGTAGCTCTTAATTAGTCATAAAAGGAGCCTTCCAGTCTCACATACATCCTTTGATCCTGGGCAGAAAGGAGGAAATAGATCTCAGGGGGTCATATTTTTCACAAACAAAATACTCTTTATTGTTGGTGAAAGTGAGTTACCAAATAGTATTCAGAATCCTAAGTAGCTAGAAATTATCCTGAAATGTGTATGTGTGTGTGTGGGGGGGGGGGAGTGTCCCTCTGCAAAACAAAAAACAATGGCGGCAAAAATCAGGTTTTTACCTTTCGTCTTGAAAGCAAAATTACATAACTTGCATACATAAGGCCGGACATCGGTATGAGTGCGTATGTGTTTTTTGAGCATGCTTGGCTTCTTACAGCGGATCCCACACTCTTCACAAATGTACTTTCCACGTCCACGTCCTCTGACATACACATAATCTTCGTTTGATTTGTACCTTTTGAAGAAGAGGCAATGCCCTGTGATTGTGAATACTCTTAGCATGTGATACATCAAAGCCAGAAGCTAATCATTGCCTGACTTCAGCTTTTATGAGGGTCTTTTCCATCTTGACTTCTATGAACCCTGGGAAATTTATACAGCAAATACTTGAGACGATTATATAACAGATTTATCACTGTAAACAAAATGTCACTTCAGATGGAATTACATATTTACAGATGTAGTACACAGATGTTCCAATAGGTTTACATAAGACTTAAGAGATACAGACCTTGACCTACTACTTTTGGGCATTAGTATAGCCTCCAATCAGGGAACCTTACTAAAAGCATAGCAACATATTAGAAAAATCATCCTTCATGCATAATCTGTTAACATGACATCATCTACAATATACGTGTGCAAGCACTCCTCTACACTTGCTAAAATAAGCACAAGCGAGAATAGAATTCTTCCTTGCCAGCTTCCACTGGATATTTGCAATCCTGGCACATGAGCGCCTCAGAAATTTCATCTTTACACAGGCTGAGCTCACTTCACCAGCTGCTGTCTATGGGTTTGTCCTGTCCTTCCTAGGATCAGGAATCTGTACTGACGTGGAGTCTGAATGCCGACTGGTTTCTTGAAGGCACGGTCGCACAATGAAAACTAGAGACTCTGGAATAAAATTAGTATTTGTTTCCTGAAGGATTTCACAGAGAGGTCTGAAGGGGTATCTGAGGTCACCCACTTCCGTGAAACTGAGTAGATGAAGACTTAAATAGAAGAGAAGAAACCCATCCAATGTTCTGCACTCTCATTTTGCTTAGAGAACAACAGCACACGATGAGTCAGTACACCATAGGCTTCTACCACACAATCAGTGAGTAGTATGATCTCTGACATGGCAGCAAGGCTAGAATTTTAGATCCCATATCATTCTGGGAAGAAAGCATTTCTGAGGGTGTTTTGGGGAGCTTCCAACAGTAGGCTAACATGCAAAATTCCTTTTCACCTGTGGATTTCCTTAGTGGTATTTAGATCTACAGCTGATTTCCCATTCTAAAAGGCTGGTGACTATTCCCATCTTGCTCTAGCTAATACCCCAACAGGTACAAAGACCAATTCAAATTTTCAGAAAGCTTTTCAAGAAGAAAAGTATCCATCGACCTACTGAGAGGCCAACTCTTATTATCAAGGATAATACTTGATCTTAGCATGCTTGACAGTTTGGTCAGCACTAACCTTGGGGAAAAATGAAGGCCCACAGTTTTGCAAGCCCTTTCTCTTTTTATAAAACACTTAACTTTGGTTTGGTCTTCAAACCTGTTTTCTTTTCACATTTGAATTTTATAATAAATCAGAGTAAATCCTCACGATACAGAAATACCCTTCTCCGTTCAATTTTATTCTCTGTTGCTAAGGCAGTGAAACTGCTTAAGGGGACACAGTGATTTTACAGAAAGCCAACATTCTTCAGGGAAGAAGACTCCAGGTTTATCTATAGCCTGTCATCATAGCTGATTAGAGACACGTTTTATCCTCTGACAAGAACTTGTTTTCAGTTTCTTATGATTAACTCACTTCCAAAATGGAATAAAGTAAAATTCTACATAAATCTATATATGAGCAGAATGTGTCCAGATAGCCTCTTTACTCTATAATATTTCTGCAGACCCGCAAATCTACCTGATACATAATGGGTTTTGAAAAAGAGTAATTTAAAGAAATACTTATTAACCATATCTATTCGGTAACCTGGACAATCTGGCAATAATTCTTTTGTGTTGCTGTTACCACATTGTAGTTAACAGTACAAGAGGTGGGAACACACTGTTTGGAATGAAAGCCTGAGTACCAGAAATGGGTAGAGAATTGGTTCAGAGATTTAAAAATGATTGGACAAGGAAAGGAAATAAGATACATGTACAAGCTTTCTGAATCATCAAAACACAGCAATGAGAGATTGTCAAACATGCTTTGACGTTTGGTGGAGATGGACTCCCCAAAGCATATACCAATCCTGATGGCTTCGGCAAGCTAGTGGTACATATGCAATTCTCTGAAGAAGGCTGCTGCACAAAAGTACGGTGACTGATTCACAGAGACCACACTGTCTCTCAGGAAAGATAAAATTCCACGTTCTTCTCATTTGCATAAGGAAATGAGCGATGTCAAAATTTACTGAGGCAAAGTTCATTGCATACATGCAACTGTGGTAAAAAGACTCAGTGAGTAAATGGGGCAAAAAAGCCAAGGGCAACTCAAATATAATAAATAACTCCAAATTGGTAAAACTACGAGAAAATTTCTGTAGTAAAAACTAACATTATTTTATCCTTCAAATACTATTGGAATGAAAGTATGTTCATGAAACTATGTAATTTATTGATAGGTTGGTGAGATAAGACTAATGGCATAAACACCAAAATGTAATTAATTTTTTATCTAAAATCATAGATCTAAACTTCTTCCATGGATTACATCAAATAATATATTTCTATTGAACCATAAAACTAGTTATTACATGTACATACTTTTTCTTAATATAGATATAAGAAAACCACTGGACCTTACTACTTGAGTTTCAGTGGCTCAGAATATTTGAAAAGAGATTGTTATCTACCAATAAAGACAGGGAACACAGGAAACTAAATGCAATGTGATGACTTGACTTGAATCAAGAGCAAAGCACATAGGATGGGGTGTGAAGCTCTCAGTATCCCATGAAAGTCTGCAGTTCAAAGAAACAATTTCTTAGGAATATACAGAAGTATGCAAGATTTCACTGTCATCAACACAGAATATAAAAATGCCCTTAAAATATTAAATAATGAAGGAACTTAAGTGAGACAAGAGGCTGCCAACATAGATTTCATTTAAAATTCAAGATGTGAGACTCCATTCTCACTGAGGACAAGACCTAAAAGACGGATGCGGTTGCAATCCGTCACCAGCCAGAGTTTGTACATTTGACTGGGATGGGAAACTTCCTTTGAGATTCTGCAAGCGTGTCCACTATTTACCACAGGCAAACACTCAGGACCATCCACACCAACAGGAAACATTTTACATTTGGGTTTTCCTTACCCTCCTTCAAAGATCTTAATTCGGATTGGCTCGGTTTGTTTGGATCCAAGATCTTTATCTCCATGCATCTCTCCTTTCCCTCTTTCCTTTAAGACATTTCCCACTAATTTCCTTTCTAGTTTGCTGCCAAACAAGAAGGGTGCATCCGGTTTCATCTGCGGGGTCAAAAAAGAATCATTTCACATGCTTTCTCCAGGATACACTGGCCGGTGCACCCCACACTCCTATCATCTCAGAAGTTAGTTTCAATTCCATAATGAGAGGCTGCAGGCTGACTTCAGAAAACAAAAGGACACTGGGGGCAAAATCAGAGGGAAGATGGGTTTCCAGATGGTGAATTCAATGTTTGTTTAAATGCAGGGGCACTGGCTGGTTCACACTTCCTCTGCCCAGTGTTGAGAGAGACTTCAAAGACACATTCTACATTTTTGAAATAGCAAGCCAAACAATCCATATTAAGAAGTGGTTTCAAAAATCACTGAAGGCAAAACAATCACATACATGAGAAACATATTTTTTTAAATCTCTATTTTGCTCATTAATTTGGTTTATTCTAAAGTTATTTATATTTAAATTTTTTACATGTAAGTACTAACTGTTTGGGAGCAAACCAGCCAAAAACAATAACTGGAGGAAGCCATTTTTGAGAAAAATATAGAGAATATAAATTTTAGTCAAACACACCACTGGATCATGGATGATGGCATTCGCTAATCTGAGCACTAACACCCTTCACATTTCTTTCTCAATGTTTTTTCAGTATCCATTTTTTCTTAGTTCCCCATTTTATAAGCCCCTGAATTCCTCATGTCTGCGCTATCACTCAGAGGACAAAGGAAAAGTGACCAATGGACTTTAGTCCCAGTAGGAGAATTTTTCATGTCTAGGCTGAAGTAGGCACACCCATCTGCTGAGGCTTTCCTGGGAGCCTACAGAGCTAAGTGCAGGCTATGGCTTCTCCATCTCTAGGTAAGACCAGATCACTTAGTATTCCCTAGTTTGTTTGAAACTTTAGATCTTCTACCCTTCACGGTACAGTCTGCCTAGTATTAGACCCACAACACACTGTTTTTTCTGCCCCCTGGGTCTGTCCTTACCTGTGCAAACTGCTTCCAGGCACTGGAGGATGTGAGCTTGCCAGTTCCGGGCCTGTGCATAGCAGCCAGAGTATAAATTTCTGCAGTGATTTTTTGTTTGGATCTCAGAAGGGCCAGCGTGGTCTTGGTGTTCAATCCTGATGGGTTTGGGTTACAGGAACTAATGCACCATGAAGCATAAACTGAGGATTTGAAGGTGGCCTGTTGCACAAAATTGGGTTTTGTATAATTTAAGAAGCACCAACTCACAGTAGTTGTTGTCCGCAGACTGGGGAACTGAAGGATCTGCTGGAAATCTGTCACGTCTGTGAAAAGAAGAGTGGAATTCGCCACGTTTCCTCCAGGGCCAGAGGCCATGTGAACCAGCATGCCGACAGGCAGTTTGCGGGCCTTCCCTTCCTCTTCCTGCTGACTGCCTCCTGTGGGCAGTGAAGAGCTCTGAGGGCTCAGGCTCATGTCTGACGCAGTCTCATCGATGTCCAACTCATCCGAGGACTCTCTGCTTTCCGAAGGGCCGCTGAACTTCCTCCGTGGAGGTGCCCTGGAACCCGGAAGTATCTCCCTGTTGGGAGGGAAAGGCCCACTGGTAGACGGGTGGTCTTGAGAAGAGGAAGGCGACAGGGAGGAGAAGGAAGATGACCTTGACTGGGAGCCATCCTTGGGCTCCGAAGCACACCCTTGCCTTACTAGTTGGGGTTTCTGGGGGCGGGAGAGGCCCTTCTTCATGTCTGAGTTGGTCAGCTCCACTGCACTGAGCTCTTCCACAATCTGCCCGTACATCTTCTCCTCTTTGACCCGTTTCTGCTGCTTTGTTTCCATGAAGAGCTCCAAACTGCTGGCTGGAGACAGCATCCGCTTGCTGCCCCCGAGAGAGGCTGCGCTGTCCGAGGTGGACGGTAAACACAGGGGGATGGAGGATTCTAAGCCCAGAGGTAAGGTCTGAGGTACTTTCCAAAGAGGGTATTTCTCCAAGCCTGTGTGCTGCCCAAGCACTTGGGCTATGTTCAGTCCTATCCCTTGCATGGCTGCGTTGGTTACCAGTGTTCTTTGGGTCATATTCTCATCTACCTTGCATATGACAATTGCGGGGCTATTCTGTCCGAGTATCTGAGAAATGCTTGTGTACATGACGCTGCCGTAGGATGGGACATGGGTCTGGATCCGAACAGGAACCACCGTTCCCGGGAGGGACTGCAAAGGCCCGGCATTTTCAGAGGCAAAATCTTCTCGAAGAAGCTGCTCAGTGGGCGTTTCAGTGGATTTACTGTTCGGGTCTGATGGAAACTTTGGAGGGAGGTTCTTGGAGTGTAGCCCTGGTGTTCCAGAATAACATGGGTAAGTCTGCTCTTTTGCATGTGCATAGTCAGCGGATTTCTTTCCAGTGTGTTCTGCTACGTGCTCTAAGGGGTAGCTAGAATGAATGTCAGCTTGGAAAGAAGGCTTGCTGTAGCTGTTCTGAGGGTGTGGAGCAAAGGGATGAGGGAAATGGGCCTGCCACCAGGGAGGCTGCTGAGCTGGCAAATGAACCATACAGACAGTTGGGTACTGAAACTGAAACAAGGCATTGTGGATAGGGGAAAATGGGACTGTGTCTTGATGTGGAAACAGATGTGGCTGCTCGGGTAAGTGCTTGCTCGCCATGTAGGATGCTGGTGGCATCAACGGATTTCTCAGAGATTCTTGACTGTCCATGTGCATGATCTGTTGTTGGGCAAGGTGGAGTGGTGGCCCTGAGCTCAGCTGGCCACAAGGGCTGACCACCTGCTTTCCTGGGTCATCCCCCGGGAGAGGCGGAAGCACAGAGGACCATGCAGCCCTGAGGCCAGCGTGCAGTTGCTCCATCTGCTCCTGCTTAACGCTGGGATCAACACCGGCTTCACCTTGGACAATTTCTGGGGAGCCGCTAAAGGAAGCCTGTCGCACCAGAAAGCATTTCTTCCTCTCCCGGGATGGTGATAATGTTGATGGAGATGCTCCCGCCACCGGAGCGTGGGACAGATTCCCATAATCAAATGATTTACTCCGTATCTCTGGGACTTCTGTCGGATGAGGACAAGGCATTTGCTCGGAGGAGCAACGCCGCATTTCTTTCTGGTGGTGATGACCTGGGACAGACAATGAGTATGCACCCGCGGGAACAGTCAAAAATTCAGAATGTTTCCCACTCTCATCCTGCTTAGGGGGTGCCGTGAGCTTAACCGTTTCTTCTCTCTCAAAGGACATAGAGAAGCTGGAACTGTGTGATAAGTTGCTTTCTTGGCTGGGACTTCGAGAGAGGCCGGTTCCTGTGGACTCAAAACTGGACTCCCCTGAGGAATGCTCCATGTCTGCAAGCCGCAAGCGTTTCTTTTTGGGAGGCAACTTCTCAGCAGGGAGTTGGGAAAGGGTCTCACTTCTCTGGGGCCACTGGAATTCCTCCACAGGTTTCTCTGGCTCCTTGGCAGGAGCTTCCTTTTCCTTCTCAGGCTTGTCGGGTTCCTCTGTGACTCTGATTTCGGGAACCTGGATGTTGTGCTGGCGAACAAGCCTCGGCTGTGTATGGTAGGACGGCTGCGGCACCTGCTGGGAAGGGGTTGGCTTGCTTCCACTTTCTGCACCATCCCCTGGAGGAGCCCACTCCGGGCTTACAGGGGCTTCTAAAATCTCACTGTCACATGTCTCAGAAGGTGAAGGGGTCTTGTCCTGTGAACCGGCCACCATTTCTGCTGACTCAGATCTTTCAAAGGAATTGGGCCGGCTCAGCGAGTTTGTGTGCTGAATCACTGAAATCACATTTCCAGGAGGCTTCCTGGCCAGGTCTGACATCTTGTCAGGATCAGCAGCTGAGGGCACATCCTCTGACCCAAGAGATGAACTTCCAGATGGCAGCTGGGGACGAGCTGGGTCAAAACGCTCAGAGTGACCATGAGGAAGGTTCTCGTGGCCAGGCATGGCAAAGCCACCCCTTCCTCCTTCCTGCATCTTGGGGTCATACTCTGAAGACACCATGCTCACAGGAACGCTTCCCATGCCACCACAGATCATGGGCGCATCCTCCTCATCCCCCACACTCTTCTCTTTCCTGCGTTTTCTGTTCTCACAAGGAGTCCCAAACATGGTTGGCACGCCCTGCGATGGCACGGATGGGTCCATGTAGTAGTCTCCTCCATGCTTCAAAGAACTCAAGCAGGAAATGTCCCGGTAGCTTGGTTTTGGTGTTTCAGAGTCTTCCCACTTTTTATATGGTTTACGGCAGACATCATAGTCATAGCCAACCCTGTCTCCAGGAACTAATTTCTTGTCCTTCACAGATGAGCTGGCAAGGCTCTTGGACATCCGGGCAGGGTGCTCAGACTCCATGTGCCCCTCCTGTACTGATGGCAGCTCGAAGGCTGCTTGTCTTCTTAGCATGCGCTGGGGAGGTATGCCTACAGTGCCAGGATAGAACACATCATCTGATCCTGTCATCCGTTCATCAAACGAGTGACTTCCTCTTAAAGAAGGAGGAATGCTTAAATTAGTTGCCGAGGAAGTTGGCATTGAGTTGCTTCTAATGAGGGGTGAAGAGTCCACGGGCGCCTCTAAGAGAATCGGATTGCCGCTGGGGAAGTTTCCTGGGTAGAGTTTTCCTTCATTCCTGATGGATGATGGGATGGCCTGCGGTTGCCTGCACTCACTGTTGAATTTTGTGGGCTTCAGCATGCTTGCTTGCGTAGGGTCCATTTCTCCTTTGCTGGGAATCAGCTGGGAGACAGGATCTTCAAACATCTTGACCTCTAACCTGGTGTTCACATGAGGTAACGGTTCCATGATGCCTCTCCGCCCCATGGTGCGCTCCTGACCCGTGGGAGTAACACTGAGCGTATTCCTTGGACTAAGTCGACAGTATTTTCCAAAGATGATTTCTTCATAAGACTTTGCATTTGTGTTGGGTGGGCTTATCTGCTGCTCTGCACTTTCTGAGCGAGAAAAGTAGCCCGAATCAGTGCTTCCTTTGCTGTGTGGGCTCAGAAGGTTGAGGGATGGCTCAGAGTCTTGTCCTTTCTTCTCTGAGAGTCGCAGTGCAAGTTTCTGTTTCACTGTGTGAGAGTCATCCGCCTTAGCATTTAAAGACGGATTTGGGAGCATGTCAGAGCTCAGATACTGAGAGCTCTCATTAGGTAGCGGGATCCCACTTTTGGGGATAATCAAAATTGGCACCTTCATCGGACCACCCAAGGATTCTTCCAAGGACCCATGGTAGCCACCCCTGCTAGCAATATCCAGTGGGATGGGAGGGCCAGGGCTCATTTTGTCAGGAGCCTCAGCAAATAAAGAGCTCTCCTCATCCGTGTCCGTACTCTGCTCACCATCTGAATGTATCTCTGCTTCTACATCAATGAAACCGGCCTCGAGGTCCAACTTAGATACAGACGACTCTGTGAAAGGTACCAACCCGGCCTTAATCGCATGGGCATGAGACTTCCTGTGCTTGTATAAATTGCTCTTGGTCTTGAAAGAGAAACCACAAGGTATGCATGGATATGGCCGCTCACCAGTGTGTGACCTGATGTGTTTCTTCAGGACGCTTGGTTTGGCACACGCCCTGCTGCAGTATGGGCAAATGTATTTGCCGGGCTTTTTGGGTTTGTGCTCCTTCCTGTGAGCATCTTCCGCCTGTTCGATACTTTTCTGGGAGTATTGGCTGTAGGCAGGGTTGAGACTTGAGATCTTCTTTCTAGGATAACCACCTCCATGGCTGTGGATAGGAAAAGGGAATAAGTCCTCAGAGGCAACGGATGGCAACGGGCCAGGGTAAAGCCAGGGAGGGCCTTCTAGGCTCTGGTGTGGCTTGTTGCTGTGCATGATGCCCTGTGGCAATGAGTGCTGAGGGAAGGAGAGTGAGTGTTGGCATGGGTAGGGGCTCGGGCGGTGGGGAGGGTATTGCTTCTCTGTGACTTGATGGACGCCCTCGCCAGGCGAGGCCAGCTTCCCAGAACCAAACAGTTGTGCTGATGTGGCATTTCCGATTTGCTCGGGATCTATTTGTGGCTGCCTCTGTCCTTCCTGACTGCCGAAAGTGCTCATCTTAATAACAGCTGATTGTTCCTGCCTCCATCTACCTGACACACTGTCAGTTTCTACAGACCTTGAGGTAGCTTTTTGTCCTAGAGCTGTGTCCCCAGTGTCCATTTTTGTCACACAAGGTCTTAAGTGCTACTTTGCCTGGAAGCCAAGCAGACTCATGGAGTGTCTCCAAGGCTGTGCTTTTTAAATCTGGGTTGCTTCCATGTTCTTGGTTGTCTGCAAACTTGTGGATTGTTCCCTCTCTCTGGAACCTTCCACACTCACACTGTAATTGGTGGGCATTGGATGGAAATGTCCTTGAACCAAACTATAATACAGTTCTCTCTATCCTACAAATGTCCATCTTCAAAAGCAAAGTGCAAAGCTGCAAAGGTTCCTTATGGCATTTGATTTTTTTTTTAACTAGGATGAAATCAGGGTGCTGAATAGTCCAGGAGAAATTCTGCCCATCAACTCCAGCAAAGATCAACAGCCAGCTTCACCAAAGTACAATGACCTGAAGGACAAGAAAGCAAGTTGTCATAAGAGTCTCCAAATAAGATACAGCAATACCAATGATAAATTATCAGTCTGAAATTGGATAAACTAAAATGTTTTTCATTTTGATAAATTATTTATAGCTACTGCATTAGTTTCCTAATTCAAAGATATTAATCTCAAATCCAGAATTATGTCATAAGCATAAATTTCTTCTATGCCTAACATGCAGGCAAGTTTTATAAATACTCCTTAATTTTGTTTAGGAAGTGTATATGGAACCTGAATTCAGTGGCAAAGCAACATTCTGAGTATCTATGAGACCCTGGGTTCCATTGCATGCACATCCCAAAGCATCTGAGGGACAGTGTACTGGAAATATTATTTACAATATATGATTTTTAAAGCCTTAATTAGAAACTTGAAAGCTATTTCTGCCAAATTTTGTGGCTTGCATGCAGAAGTGTATTCCATAATTCTATAGCTTAAAATAAATTATACTTATATATCTGTATTAATATAAAATATAAAAGTAAATAATAAATATGACAATGTTATATAATACATATATAAGAAAACATAACTACATGGGATTTTATATGTTAATACATAAGTACATTCATAGCTTGAAAACAGCAATCAGCAGAGCTAGATCAAAGATTGATAGACTTTACAAAGATCATCAAAGAACTTTGTGACATTATATCACACAGAACAGTCCTAAAACTTTAATAACCTGGAAAGCAAAGCTGACTTGGAGGACAGTTTAAAGGGTCATTCAAAAATGAAGAGGTTACCTGAACAGTTTAGAGTTCTCATGGGCATGATTGTCCTGACGCGACCTGTGTACAAAACAAACACCATTAGGAAAAACTACTGCATCAAACTACAGCATTATTATACAAACATAATTTTCCATGCACTGAGGGTGGGAGTCTCAATGCTATGTGCCTAAATCAATGAAAAGATTATTTTACAATGTACTCTTCTAGAGTGGTAAGCCTTATGCTCGGCCACAGCAGAAGTCACAACAGTTGAGCCAGTGCTTCCTTTGAGAGATCATACAAATTTTGTTCAAGCTATAAAAAGTTACAGAGACATGTGCCAATATGCTAATTATTTGAAATAGAAATCAAAAAAGTAATTCCATTTGCAATAGTTTCAAAAACAACAAAAAACAATATATTTAACCAAAAAGTTGAAAACTCTCTACCATAGAAATTATAGAACATAGATGAAAGAGACAGAAGAGAATACTTGGAAAGATAATCTAGCTTCATAGATAGTAATAATTAATCTAGTTATATAACCAAGCTACCAAAAATAATCTATAGATTTAATGTAATGCTCATCAAAATACCACAGACTTTCTTCACAGACCTAGAAAATTAAATTCTAGAATTCACATGGAAATATACATATGAGGTATTATTCTGCCTTACAAAGAATGAAAATTTGGGGGCCATCACAACAGCTCAGTTGGAAAAGTGCTTGCCACACAAGAATGAATGTGACCCCCAGAGTGTTGAGGAGACAGAGACAGGAACATGATTAGCCAATCAGTATTGCCAACTCAGCTAGCTCCAGATTCAGTGAAAGACCCAAGCCCCAAAATAAAATAAAAGAAGGTGGGGGTGATGGATGAAGACACGTTTGTTGATCCCCACCTAGTCTTAACATGCACACAGGTAAGTACATGAGTACCCGAACACACATGTGTATATTAACACACAAACATGAACACACAGAAGGTGAAACCCCATTATTTGCAATAACTCTCATGTAAATGAGGACCATTACGGGATGTGAAATATCCCAGAGATGGAAAAACATGAATTATATAATAACATCCCTATGTAGAATCTAAAACACTCCCATGGAAAAAAAGTTGAGAGCAGAGTGGGAACATTCAGAATGGTAGAGGGAGATGGGGATCACTGGGTATTAAGGAAAATTAGGAGCAAAAGTTTTACTGTGCTATGATATAGTTAGGAGAATATAGATTACAACATGTCATATAATTCAAACTTGAAAAAATGATCTTGAGCTGGATTTAAACATTACAGTAATGCATGGTGACCCTGTAATTAGATGGATTTTGTTTTATATAAGAACTTAAATTTAATTAAAGTTTTAAATAGTAACTTTCTATTTCTCAAAACTGATACATATAGCAAAGATTGACCCACTACTAATTGATGATTGACCCACTGCTAATTCCTTAGATAACAAAAATTGAAAATTGGGTTGGGTGACAGTTGCACATGCAGGCAGGTGGTGGCAGCGCAAGCCATTAATCCCAGCACTCAGGAGGCAGAGGCAGGTAGATCTCCGAGTTTGAGGCAAGCCTGGTCTACAGAGCTAGTTCTAGGACAGGTTCCAAAGCTACAGAGAAACCCTGTCTTGAAAACAAACAAACAAATAAACAAAAACAAAAAAATTGAAAATTGTGGTTTTAAATTTTTGAGTAATTGAATAAATTTGAATATTTAAGATCTGAATATTTAAATGAGTTGCTTACCTTCATAACATTTAAATTACAGAAGTGTGAAGGGGTCCCTAGGAGAAGGACCACCTGGTAATTGTGAAGACTTTAAGTGAATCCTGGACTCCCAAAAAGGAATCCTAAATGTAGTGCCCAGTGGATCCTGAGGCTTTGGAGCTAAGTCCTACCAGGCAGGATAAAAGTGGAGATGTCTCCACGATAGTCTATGTGGTAGTCCTTATTGACACAAAACAGCTAAGCTAATGGCTGAGAATCCTTCACTGAAAGTTTACTCATAAGTAAGTGCTTGTGCACAAAGAATTGTGTAGAAGGACCCTGAAAAGCAAGGCTCACAGAGAAAACAGGACCACAAGAAAAAGTACAGGTGTACTGCTACTAAAACTTACTCAGGAGACAGAAAACTTACTGCATATGAGTAAGCATATTATAATCTCGTTTTAATAAAAAGAGATTGAAAGTGGGTGGTGGTGATACACATCTTTAATCCCAGCATTAGAAAGGCAGGGGCAGGCAGATCTCTGAGTCCAAGGCCAGCCTGGTCAGCAGAGTGAGTTACAGGATAGTCAGGGCCACATAGAGAAACCCTGTCTTGAAAAAACAAACAATAGAAAAAGAAAATAAAAAGAGGTGGAAGATGGACAAATTTCATAAAGATGCTACTCTGTGTGTGTGTGTGTGTGTGTGTGTGTGTGTGTGTGTGTGTGTGTGTGTGCATGTGGAGGTCAGAGAACAGCCCCAGTTGTCCATTTGTAGGTATTGTCCATTTGTCTATTTGTTCTTTTGAGAAAGGGACTCTCATTTGCCAAGTGCTCTGGGCTGGCTGGCCAAAAAGCCCAAGGATTGGATTGTCTCTGCTTCAATAGCATGTGCCCCCATGCCTGCCCTTTCTATGTGGTTCTGAGGATCAAACTCAAGTTCTCATGGTTGTGCAACAAGGTCTTTTCCAAATGACCTATCTCTCCAGTCCTCCAACAACTTTCAATAGTAGTGAAGTTATAGAGATGGAGCCATTCATTTATAGCCAGAAATTTAACAGGAAGCTCCTTCCATCAGTAGCAATGTGGCATAATAAATAGATCTTTAAATTGCCTGTATAGAAACTAAGGCACATCCATATTAATGTTGATTTGCTGGAAAGTTCTGCACTGAATTGATGTTTGTCTGTTCACAGCGATCTTCCTAATTTCAAAGAAAACTGATGGCCTCAAAGTATATCAGTGAGAATTTATGTCAATCAATTCCAGGCAGGAGACTAACAAAAATGCATGGCATTGCCCCTAAACTGGTGAAATTCTGTGCACAATTCAATATTTAAGATCCCTGTAATATAGCCTGTTTGGAACTTTGAGAGTATGGGCATCTAAAATGGAAGTGGAATTTGCCTGTGATTCATGAAGAAGTATGCACACCCTCAATTGGGATTCAGAGCTTGAAGCAATTTCCAATTTACTTCCTAGGTTTAATATCTTATATTTATGTCAATCTATGACTGCAGCCCCAATGCTCACACTGCTTGAACATTTCTTGACAAATTCTGAAATTCAAAACACTCCAAAATACGAAACTTTCTGAGCACCAACATGATGCCAAGAGGTAAAATTTTCATTCCTGGCTTCATGTGATAAGTTGTGCTTAAAGAGAGATACGCTAAAAATATCATATAAAATTATCTTCAGGCCACATGCATAATTCATATGTGAAATATAAATTAATTTACACTTGAATTCCCAGAACACATCTCTCTCCAATGTGTGTGTGTGTGTGTGTGTGTGTGTGTATTCAAATATTACAGATCTTTAAAAAAAAAAGCTAATACTTGGTACTGGACCTGAGCACTTTAGGTGAGGAAAACAAGCTTGTGGTGACAATAGAAGCTGTCACTCACTATGTATTTGTTCTACACCAGCACAGTTAAAACTCAAGAGATCTCATATGTTATCTCACTTAGTGTTTATGACACTTCTGGAGTATAGAATCATTACAACTGCTCCCCTGAGGAGGAAGACATCGGGCCCTGGGAATGGGAGCTGGAATCTACCCCAAGCTTGGCTGACCTCTGAGCACCACGTAGCTCACATGCTCTCTCATAAATCTTATCCCAGCTTCAAATACTGCATCTTCAATGTTTTCCAAGTGTTTTCACGTAGCTCTGAAGTTTCAATTATTGCCCATATTTGAAACCCTCAAGTTTTGAAGGTTCTAGAAGAAAATATCTGATCTTGCAGGTTAGAGATAAGAAAGCACCCACAAATGTGACTTCTTAGGGGAAATGTCCATAATTTAGATAGTGTTCTACATACGACTTAGGCAGCACCTTATGAAACCTTACTGGAAACCTTCAAGACAAATTGCTCTCCTTTGTTCTTTGAAGATCATTTCTTTAAGGGAAAACATCCACCTCAGAGGTGAAAATCAGCATTTATCAGTTCCCATTCTTTGCATAACATACAATATGTAATTTTGTAATATGTTTGTTATAACAGAAACTTCAAGTGAAGTAAAGGCAGACTTTTTTATGAAAAGAAAGACTGTTATGGATTCATGTTTTCATTTGACAGTGAGGGCTTCCCTCTCTAAATGAGACAGCTACCATTCCATTTTACAGCAATCAGTGACTAGATACATCCTTTCTGAGGACAAAACACTCAACAAACCAAATAAAACTCCTGTCAAAAACTGCACCTGTTCTGAAAATAAGCTTCAAAACGTGGAGGGAAAGTGCCATATACAGCTCACAAGCAAACTCTCTGGATAAGATCCTTGTGATAACCCCTATTTAATCCAGAAACACCATTTTCCAGAACTTCCTTCCTATTCCAGGACCTTCAGGAAGAGTGGACATCCCAACACAATGACGCTCTGATCCATGTTCTTCTGAAGGCAAAGTCAATCTTCTTGTTTCGGTGAAATGCTTGAGAAGTTTACTAAGAAGGGGGGGCTCAGGAGATAACTCGGAAGAAAGAGTGTTTGTTTGGCAGTTGTGAGAACCCGAGTTCAGTCCATTCAAAAGCAAGGCACATACACACTTTATTCGCGCATGCACACATGCACACAGGGCGGGGAGGGAGAGAGGGAGAGGGAGGGAGGGAGAGAGGGAGGGGGGGAAGAAATCCTGTCCCATACGAGCCCTTCACTCACAATTTTAAACAGCTGACATTGTTCTTCGGAGCACTATTTTGGGGTAGCCTTCAACTCACTGCTACTCATGAATCACTGGAACTTTCTGAGACTGGAAAGGTGGAAAAGGGCAAAAAGTGCTGGTCCCTCGGGGAATTCCAGGATCACACTGATGGATATTACAGACAAGGAGGATTTTATGGGCTGCTTGTCTTGAGCTGCTCTTCCTTGGACATGAGAATAAAATGGAACGGAAACATGTGCATCACTGGCCACAGACTGCATGTGTCAGAGCTTTTCCTTTACATCCAAGTAGGCTCTGTGTATACTCAAGAGTTTCTGTGCTGTGTTCCCTCCCTGAAGCCAAGGAAAGGAATTCACTCTCAAAAAAGACAAGGCTTTCAAAGTTCAATCCAGCATTTAATAAAGGCATATCTTCTTTTGTTATTCTTAACTGATATTTTCACTAAGAGGTTTAATTTTCCAAAAATAAATAAATTCTTTAGTTTGTATTCTATTACTAAAATGTATGATTATGTTAATAAATGGGGAAACATTTTATTATATTCGAGTATATTAGGGAGGAAAATATAAGAGAGAAAATCCACATCAAATGGATCACTGAGTCCAGGGAAATATTTTTGAACCGAATATTATTTCAAATAACCAAATGTATCATGTATATTTTAAGATTTTAGTTTAACTTTTTGATATAGATCTGCTTAAAGCCACGGAGCTCTATAACAGCTTCATTAGTTATAGCTAGATTATTTCCTTATGATCATATACATCCATTTTTCATAATTTCAAAAAGCATGTTGAATGTAAATACCAGTTTTCTCCAATCAATTAATATGCTAAAAATTCAATAGCAAAGCAATTCTTACATGAAAAGAAAACAGCTAGCTATCATTTTGTTCACTGGGATTTCTTTTTATGGCAACCAAACCCACACAAAGTCATTTTTGGCACCCACCACCAACAAAGGCCTTGCTATTCTAAGCACAGTCTCACATTCACATTTAAAATTCCCCCCAGTGTTTTCAGTGCACTGAGGATAAAATTTTGAGCATATGGGTTTAGGGGTTCCTGTGGATGGTGTAACAGCCGAAAGGTGTGTCTCTGTCAAGAAAGACATGTTCCGTCCTGCCAGACAGCAGCACTTTTCAGAAGATGGTGACATTCAAAAAGTATCTGTCTTTGCATGGCTGTGTCAGGATGTGTGTGTGTGTGTGTGTGTGTGTGTGTGTGTGTACACGTGTGTGCATGTGTGTGTGTGTGCGTGTGTGTGTGTGTGAAGGAACGAGAGCACAAGGAAGTGACACAGCAAGAAAGAGAGTGTGGGATAAGCAGCAAGACAGGCTGCTCAGCTCTGCTCAGGATTGGAGGCTTACCCTACCAGGCCGGGAGAAACAATATCTCAGAAAAAAAAGTTAACCTCGGGAAATTAATCCTTACTTTAGTGGCAGCAAATGCTGAGTAACCATCACTAGATAATCACATCCTATGTAGTGGAATGACAGCGGGCAGCAAGGTCATCCTCTTTCCCGCCAGTATTTTACCTACAAGACATTGCCTAAAATCAAGATGGCATCTTAGTTATCATTTGCTGTTCTTGTTGTTTTGGAGACCTGGGTGGCACCATATACTTATAAACAAGTATATGGACTTTTTGGTTGTTATGGATCATTAATAAAATATTTTAAGAAATACATGAGCTGGCAGAGGCAGGTAAATCTCTGTGGGTTAGGGGTCAGCCTGATCTACAGAATGAGTTCCAGGACAGGCTCCAAAGCTATACAGAGAAATACTGTCTCAAGAAACAAAAGAGAAATAAAGGAAGGGAGAGAGGGAGAAGGAGGGAGGGAGAGGAAGAAAAGAGAGAGAGAGGGGGGGGGGACCACATGGGCTCAGGCATAGTGTCCTTCACCTGATTCAGCTCTCAGGAGGAGGAAGCAGGAGGGTTAGAAGTTCAAGGTTATCCTTTGCTAAATAGGGCAGCCTGGGCTACAAGAGAGGAGACACACACACATTGGCTCACAACAACTTTAAATGTAGGTGTCCCGCTATCTCCACCACCTGCTATGATGCAACTGCTGAACCACTGCTCGGAAGCAGCAAGGTCAGAAAGTGCCAAATGATAGAGGACCTCTCAAAACCAGCATGACCAGTGCCAAAGTCCAAATGAACACAGTTCCATGAGATGATTTCAAGAAGGTACTTTCTCGAAAGCTAAAATTATGCAAAAATGATGCCTTTAGTTAAAAAACAAACAAACAAACAAAAAACCTTAATAATGTATTTAGTCATTCTTAAGGTGGACCAGTGGCCAATAGGAAGAGGGTGCTGTGTATCTTGCACGACCCCACCAAACAACTGGGAGAGCTCTGGGAAAGTTACACCACTGCCATGTCACGTGGATGTGCTTTGACATGCTTGCAGTCTAAACTGACATGAAAGAGTGTCAGAGCAAATGGAGCCACACGGACATCATGGAAGATGTCATCAAGATGCTGACGACTTACTTTGACTCTAGCATGGTGCCTTTAACAGACTCTCACAAAATGTTTGTAACTTCGTACTTGCAATTTCACATTTCCAGTGGCCTGTGCTCCTATCATATTGTGAAAGTTGTTTCTATAAGGGTTACTAAGAACTTCACATGGAAGTTAACTAGGCCAGAAACAGTGCTCTCAAATGAGACTCTTCCAGTTAATAAAGTTATGACCGAAATGGTTCTATCATGAAAATCAAAAGAAACAAAAGCTGTACAACATATTTCTATCTAAATGGAATACACCCATCAGGTCAAGGAAGTCGGTATAGGCATTCCCTGCAGGCCCAAACTGCTCTTCAAGTTACACGTAAAATTGAGAGGCGAGAATAATAAATTTTAGCTATTAACCTGTTATCCTCATATCAATAAACCGCATCACAATCATCTTTGCTTCCCAACTTTCTCCACCGAAGCTCATGCACAGCTTCCAGGAATCTGAAGGATGAACAAGAACATTGAAGATGTTGATGCTTACAGTTAAATTAACAGGCATGCTTATTCTTCACCCATAGGCACTGTCTTCCCTCAAGAAATAAAATTTGGGATTATATCTCTCAAAAAACCACAACATTTTAATTTTAAAAAATTCTTTTGTTTTAATAAAATGCATATCTTTGGATGAATACTGGTACTAAGGGGGAAATACTCATTACAGAGCAGAAGCAATTAAAAAAATACAATGCTACAGTTAAAACTTAATGTACTGGGGATAGGCAGATAGCTCAGTTGATAATGCGCTTGCCTGACAAGCATGAGTACAAGAGTTCCATCCCAAGAACTCAAGGGGCCCACACTTGTAATCACAGTGCTGGAGAGGCAGGGATGGATAGGTGGATCACAGGGCTCACTAACCAGCCAGCCTATTATTGTAGTAAGAGGTGCGGGCTGTATTCCTGGTGCCTGGCTTCAGGCCGCGGGCCTGCTTTTGGCCCTGGCTAGCTTATACCTGGAATAATTACACACAAACTGGTTTCATTTAACACATTGCCTGGTCATTAGTTCTAGCCTCTATTGGCTAATTCTTACATCTTATTTCAACTCATTTTTAATAGAATGTAAGTCACCACGAGGTAGTGGGCTTACTGGGAAGATTCAGCATGTCTGACCCTGGCGCCTTCATGGCGGCTCTCCCTTATTCCAGAACTCTGTTCTGTCTACTCCACTCACCTAAGGGCTGCCCTATCAAAAAGCCAAGGCAGTCTCTTTATTCAACCAATGAAAGCAACCCAAATACAGAAGGACCCTCCTACACCATATTATGCTTGGTGAATTCCAACTCAGGGAGAGACTGTCTCAAAACCTAAGATGGGTAGTGCCAAGGAAGGACACCCAAAGCATGTCCTCACATCCATGCATGCACAAGCATGCCTGCGCATCTGGACACATATGAGCACTATACACACAAAATATCAAACCAAACCAAAATAGAGAGCCCTGGATGTGGAAGGTATGGCACTGGAGACCAGGCTGCCATTCCACTTGCCAGCTTCAGAGAGTTCCTGCTGAGCTTCTATAGAGAGTCATCAGCTAAACTTCATATGCTCAGATAACCTCATAAAAATTCCTTTTTTCAGCGGCTATGTTCTGGGCTAACATTAATTACTGAACTAGGAATCCAACACCAAGAAAGAAAAAAACCTAGAGCCTTCCTAGGGGCTAGTATGTAGTGAAGAAAAGGACTCCAAATCTAATCTAAAGAAGTTCAAAGAAGATCAAACTACTTAAGTCGAATACATGAATTAATCATCTGAATTAATCATCTGAGATGGTTTGATTCTACACATAAGAAGTCAGAAAAAAAAGCAAAAAACAAAATAATAAAAAAAAAAAACACTACTATCCATCTTGGTGTGGTGTTGCAGGGTAGCCATCCCAGGAGTCAGGAAGCTGAGGCATGAGGATTACTAAATCCTAAGAATCTGGGCTACACAGCACGACACTCTCTTAAAAGAAAATGACTATCATACCCACAGATGGACATTGTATCTTTGCTAGTTAAGATAATAAGAGCAACACTGTCTGTATTGCTGCCAAGATATTTCCAAAACTTTTGCAAATAAAACTAAAGAATTACATCCCAACTGTAAAAATGTGCCTTGTCCGTGGACTGCTTCTTACAAGTATTTAAAGGGCTTTCACTCTCTCCTCCCTGACCCCTCATCACCTTCCTGAAGCCCTGAAACAGGACTCCAGGACACCCTGTGAACTTTAAGATATGAATCATTACAAGCAAGCAGGCCCACTTGGTTCCTCCAAAGACAAAAAAAAAAAAGGTGCAAAAAATAGTTTCTGTGACTGAAGCAGAAGCCACGTCAGCAAGCAGATGAACGTGGGTGGCCAGATAAGACTCCACTGCAGCAAAAAACAGTGAATTATTAAGCAAATGCTAGATTTATTTTCTGTTTTAAACTTGGTTCTTCTTGCCTCAAATCAACCACAGATAGCCCTCAAAATGACACTTGTCAAATGCCACTCTTTGCTAATCGGAAAATTTCATCAAAGACAAAGAACATGACTGATAACCATCAGAAGAATAGTGATGATGTCAAAACAACAACAACCCCCCCAAAAAATCCAAAAGACACCATATTCTATATTGTGGTTACATATATAGTTCAGCACATCAATTATCAACTCTTTAAAAATAAAGTTAATTCAAAAAAGCACTGTCACAGAATCTCAGAAAAAAAACTTGTTCTCTCTCATATGTGAAATCTAGTCCATAACATTTCTGTAAGCATACATACATCACATGAAGAAAAGAGAACAAAAAAGTCCAATATCTGGAGATGAGGAAAGAACTGAATGCAGATGATGAACACAAATTATGAAAGTGGGTACAAAACTAAGTGTTTTTCTAGTTCTAATTCTGTCATGGATTTTGGGGGGGTAGGTGGTGAATAAGCTCATAAAATATATTCAAGACTAAAAGTATAAAATTTAATGTGAAGCTCCTCCAAATGCCTATTCTAGCTGCATAAAATGTCATGGAGTTATATAGACTTTGAGTCTGGTTAATTAAGTTGTGTGATGTTTTTTATTTACTTGCATCCTTTTCTACTAGTAAAGTTTATTTTTTAAGGGAAGAGGAAAATAATATCCCTTGGTAATAGGAGCTTAAGCTAAAGTAAAAAAGAAAGAAAGAAAGAAAGAAAGAAAGAAAGAAAGAAAGAAAGAAGAAACATGGCACCCTCAGAACAAAAAGGAGGATAAACATTGAACCGTTTTGCATTCAAAGCAAAATTCATCCAAGACATAAATGGGCCAAGATTCCATAGATACAGCTATTCTTAGGCAACAAGTTTTTGCAGTTTTCACAAAATATCTGAGACTGGCCATCTACTCAACACTGCAGTAAGAGGTAAGGAAGGTACAGAGAACTCAGTTCGGAGTAGAACAGGACAAATCCTGACTCGCTATTCCTGCCAGCCACCTCCACAGCCCAAGCAGATTCTGTGAACATCTGACAAGCTGGGACTGGGGAAACGCTCTCAGTTCTGCCTGCACAGTGGCTCCTGGAAGTGGGACAGATTCCTCTGATATCATGCTCTTATCTCTCAAGTTCCAGATTACAGATCCTATTTCACCCAGGTGGAAGATTTCACACCAAGAAGAGAAAAATGGGTTCAACAGATTTACAACTATGTGACTTAGCCTCACTTACTCCATGTTTGGTTTCTCTCTTGAAAATCAATGAACCTTTTTGGTACTGTCACTGCTAAGCTTGTCTTTGACCTTGCAGCACCTTCCCAGGCATTACTGTGATTTTAAGCAAAGATTCAAATAATATTACCAAGAATGGCATAGAATTGATTGAAGTGATTTTGCTCAGACAGGCAATCAGTTATGGTCCTGCAAACTAGGCAATTATTTTCACTGTTAAAATGGAGACATGGTGAAACTGTCTAGGAAAATTAATTTTCCCATTAATTTCCAGTAAGTTTTTAAAGTTTGGGTCCTCCACCAAAATAAAAGAAAAAAATTTTTTTTTTTTTTTTTGGTTTTTCGAGACAGGGTTTCTCTGTGGCTTTGGAGCCTGCGCTGGAACTAGCTCTTGTAGACCAGGCTGGTCTCGAACTCACAAAGATCCGCCTGCCTCTGCCTCCCGAGTGCTGGGATTAAAGGCGTGCACCACCACCGCCCGGCAAGAAATATATTTCACTAAACTGCTGGTTTACAATGTTTATATTTCATAGAAGCCAGCAGTTTATGGGTATATTGTTAAGCGTTATAATGGAAGAGAGAAGACGGTGGTTTAAAAAATTTTTAGGTTATTAGATTCATATGTGATTACCAGATGAAAACAATCATATTTAATAAATATGGAGCTTGTCCAAAAGAGTACTAATAAATTTTGTTTAAAAATCTCTGTGTCACAGAAACCTAGTCAACTACCCAGGGCGAGGGATGTCATACAGCTTGGAGGAGAGCCTACAACCACCACTTTACCACCTTTAACTACATTCTAAATACTTGCTGTTATACCCACAGAGAAGGGTGGTCCTCATCCCCAACCAGGAAACTTCTCAGTGAAGTAGATGGAGACCTTTGCAGAAAACCACAGCCAATCAAAATGCAGAGTTGTGGAGCCTAATCCCAATGGATACATCTAGAAAATAACTCCCACATCTAAGGCTCAGAGAACATCATGGAAGAAGGGCAGAAACATTGTAAGAGCCAGAGCATCAGGGAATTTGCTGGGAGATTATGTCTTCTAATAATGCCAGAAACTACACCCATGAAGCCTTGCCAGCATGACGGCTTAAACACGACCTGAACAAGGACAAGACATGGAGGAAAGCCCATGAGGCCCGACCCTTACATAAGGAACTTCAGGCAACAAAGGAACGCCAAGTGCAGGAGAAATAGTCTTCCCCAGGGAAGAGAACACCAATCGGTTATCCAGTATCAAATGGTCATCCCTGAAAACACGCCTATGAGCGACACTATACTGACTGAGAAGGTTATATCTAGGAATATATATGCCTACACATATACATTCATGCATGTAAGAAAAAGTAAATTAAATAGGAGGCCGTGAATTTGAAAAAGCAAGGAGTGCTAATTGTGAGAGCTTGAAGGGAGGAAAAGGAGGGGGCAAATGGTGAGATTACACCATAATCTCAACAGTAAAAGAATGAGGAGAAAAATCTCGGGTTCATTTAAAATGGCTCCCTTAGCAAGACGTGAGTATAGTTTCACTTTACCATGTACCAATTGATCACTCTCATGAGTGGATTGTTTCCTCCCTCCCTCCCTCTGTCCCTCCCTTCCTCTGTCCCTCCCCCCTCCCTCTCTATTTTTAATTACTCTTGAATGTATTTTTCGATCACTCATCTCTAATGTGTAATGAAAACTTAGAAAGCCCATGTATCACCATTTCCATCTGAGTGCTTTCCTGGCCTTTCTAGTCGTAGAAGAAAACATCCATGGATTCTTATACATCACTTTCACTAAGATAGCAAGAGAAAGAGTTTCCTCATAGACAGGTAGAAGAAAGAGAAATGAGTATTTGAAAAATATCCATTGTTTGTAGGATTGTTTCTTCCCAACCTCCACTCTTCCCAGGTTATTCTAAAAGAAAATTTAATGTGACTTCAATGAAGTTTGTGGGAGGCTAATATTTCACTGATGAGCCTCTCAGGCATACAGAAGGACCTCCCTTGATCTCTGTTTTCCCCCTCAGGCTAAAAATATGCTAAGGTATAGTTTTAGGAAAAGACTAGAATACACCAGTTACCCTTTGGATAAGAACTCTCCAAAATAAAATCAGTCATCATTTACATAAATCCTATGACAATAGAACAAACAGAACATGACTGAGACAGGACCCCTGTGTCTCTCAGTGACAGGGACAGTTTGAACATGGCCTGTCTAACAGAAGGATGGCTGTTCCTTCTCAGCTAGGGAATGGAACCGTAACTGAGTTGCGCCAAGTAGAAGACTCAGAAGTGCTGGTGAAAGATGACTGAAGGGCACTAAGGGCGCTGCTCCAGATACATTCCAGCAGTCCCACAGGCTACAGTGAAACACATCTTTCTCTTCGTGAATAAAAGAAAAAGACTCTTGTGGCTCATTGCTCAACTCTGGAGTGTGAGGAGTACTGATTTCAGTGTCAAGTGGTTGTGAGTTGCTTGTTCTAGAGATGAACGCACACACACACTCAAACACACTGACACACCAACACACACATAAACACATGCACACATACAAACACACAGTACACACACACATATACACACAAAAATACATGTATACACACCATACACACACACACGAACTCATATCTCATATATATACCACACACAAACACACCATGCACACGCACACACACACAAACACATGCACACATCACATACACAAAAGCACACACGAACTAATACACCATACATACATGTATCACAAAAACACACCACACACATAAGTACCACACATGCATATAAACTTGTGCATACACATAAGCACACACATGAGGACATACACACAACCTCACATACCATACACACATTCTATGCACACACACACACACACACACACAAACAAACACATGCATGCGAGCATACATGCACACAATTTTGAATAGGGTAGATTAGAAGAGGGTCTCTTACAGAGTCATCACAAAAGAAGGCTTAATAAGTGAACCCCAAATACTTACTTTGCCATTCTGCATAGGGTCCTGGTTCTAGAAAAGATCATGTTCATGTATGATGTATGGAGGTAACACATTATATTCCATAAAAATGTACAATTATTATTTAGCAATTGTGTGTTGGCAATGCTATTCAGTGGCAGAATACCTGTCCAGAATATGCAGGAGCCTAGTTTTTTTTTTTTTAAATCCAACACAGGAAGAAAGAAAGGAAGAAAGAGATGGAGGGAGGTCAATTGATTAGAAATAATCCATGAGTTACTACTATTCTGGAATAGTGAAAATATTAAAGCACTGTGGATTACAAGTGTTTTTTTCTTTTTTAAGGCAAAAAAGTGCATTATAACTGCCATCAATACTCCTTCCCTAATGTTTCTGATGATCTCACATTTTCAGGCATTTATTGTTTTTGCTATGATATGTTACTAGGCTGATGAGCATTTAAACATAGCTGGATATCTGTTTGACACTGCTGTCCTCCAGGCATCAGCCTGCAAGCTGCTGTGCTCCTCTGATGTTGGCATCACCAACTCTCCCTATAAGTCCATCAGCTCACACAATATCTACGAAGATCAGAGCTACAGCTAAGGTTCGAAAACATATTTGACATCAAGTAATTCAGATGGCAAGTTCATTTGTTTTAGGAACAAATAATTATACACTCCTGCTATCAGTTAGTTTTTATACTTATCCAAAGGTATGTATAGTATGATTTTCCAAATCATTAAATTTATCACCCAACTAGGAGGTGAAAAGGAAGAGAGACAGAAGTCTGTCTTGCTTTGAGAGTCAAGGCACACTGTGACGTTCTTGGTCTGGGCCAGTTCTTCAAACTCTAAGTCAGATCTTCTCTTTTTGTAACTATCCAAACTCTTTACTGTTGAAACACTAGTAATCTGGCCTTGTCACACAAACCAACTGGGTACAAAAACGGATCCTAGACAGTAAATGACCTTCACCTTCAAAGGAGAGATGTCAATAATCCATAACTTCAATTCTAAAACTATTAGACATGGAAGATGGCACAAGAAAAAAAATCAATGGCCTTTGAATTACTTTCCAGTTTTATTAGAAAATATTTGATGAAAAATTTAATTTTCCCTAAAGGAGTAAAAGTTAGCAAAATTAGATATCCGCTTAATCAATTCTTACAAATAGTACATTATTTAGTATCCAAAGCAGACGCAATGATTTAATTAACAGCCAGTTTTCTTCAAGAGCTATTTTAAGTCGTTGCTGCAACTTCCCTCCCCCAGTCCCATCCCTCTGCTTTCCTTTTTTTCCCCCCATCTCTCCATTCCACTGCTTTTTTTCCACTTTGTAACTGGCTCTCTCTCTCTCCTTAAGTTCCTGAATTTAACTCACTCCGCAGACCTGGTGGCGTTGTCTTGCCATTCCTTTTCCCCCAGCTTCCTGTTTCTCTGATAATAATGAAAATAACAGTAACAAAAACACTTTCAAAGTAAAAATTTTAATTCAGGAGGTCCCTTTCATGCAGCCACCATAGGTGAGCCTCATGGTTCCTTATACTCAGCTTTGCCACAGAGGCCATGAGTAAGATATAACCCCACTGCTGTGGGTTGCTCTGCTGAATGGTGTTGGTTAGACTATCTTGGCGAAATGGCAGAGCTAGGCAGATGGTGTTTAGCTTAATTAAATGTCATGTTATCTGACAATGGTTGCACATGCCTCTAATCCAAGTGCTCAAGAGGCTGAGACAGGAGAATTGGGAGTTGAAGGCTGACCCAGGCTCTACACTGAAACACTTTTTCTCATTTTGTAGAACATTCCTAATGTTTGTTTGTGGCCCATGCAGTTCTCTCTATCCTACCTCTTAGTGTTGTAGTAGGTAAGCAACTACTTCATTCCAAGTCATCTTAGCATCAACTGTTGAACTTACACACGTGGAGAAGTAGGGACAAGATGAAAGAGGGTTATTTGATGAGCACAGTCAGTGAGGACTACGACATCAAGCTACAACATCAGAACTTGTTTTCACGAATTTATCTGATGTTTGCTATTTGGCTACTGGGGTGTGTGTGTGTGTGTGTGTGTGTGTGTGTGTGTGTGTGTGTGTGTGTGAACTGATTTCAATGACACCAAATACGAATCAAGACTAACATACAGGTGTCGAATCTGTCCTGCCTCTAAAAAGTTTACTGTGCAGAGTGGGGAGGCAGCGCACGAAGAAAAGGTAAAAGCTGTGGAGAGTTAAGACTGGTGAAGGGAAACACAGCGATAGTTAGGGGATGCCACATGTAAGAAGTACTATGATAAACACAGAAGGAAGGCTTGGGCATCGCAGGGCAGCAGGCAAGAACAAGGGATGCTGGCTAGCCAGCTCAAGAGTTTCCAGAGGCGATTTCATCTCTGACTCTGCCTCCTAAAGGCAAGAAGAGGTCACAAACTCTGGCACTACCACATCTGGGCTTTTATGTGGGTTCTGGACTCAGGTCATTCAGCTTAAACAGCAAGTGCTTTTCATCCACGAGCCATCTCCCAGGACCACATTTAGCTTTCTCATGAGGGTTCTGGGGACTGAGCTCAGGTCGGCAAGCACTTTACTGGTGGAGATGTCTCCTCAGGTCCCAGAAAACTCTTATACAGTCATTTTCAAGGTCTTTTGTTGTTGTTTGTTTTTGTTTCAGAAGATATGCCAGTTTTACTTGTGCTAGTAAATCTAACAATTTGCTAATGTATCCAAAGTTTTAGCATTTATATTTTAATAAAAGTCTCTAGATGATGAACCCCAAGCCATTATCTATATCAGATTTTGACAATTAAAAATTACACATATATTTATTTTTCACTTCTTTAAGGATGGGGCACTTTCCTTTATATTTTAAGTGTGAAAGCTGAGCTATCCTGATTTCAGAAATGTTAGTAGGTTTCAGAAACATAAGCCATTATTTATTATTTGAAATACAGGCTCTTGGCTTTATTAAATCAACTGTGTACCATATGCTCAACCACTTCTGAAGCACACTGAGAATCACAAAGCCATTTGTGGAACTGGGGACATGGCTCAGTGGGTAAGAGTGCTGGCTCTGGAAACAGGAGGACATGAGTTTGGCGCCCAAGTGAAAAGCCAGGCATGGCTACAGATGCCTGTAACTCCAGCGCTGGGAGGCAGAGACAGGCGGACCCAGAGAGCTTCCTGGCTAGCCAGTCTAGCCTAAATGTCATGCTTCTGGTTCAGTGCGAGACCCTGCCTAAAGAAAACGAGGCACAGAGTAACCCAGAAAATTACTTAATGTCCTGCTGCGGCCTCTGCAGGGCACACACATACACCCGCAATATGCACACAGCCACACAGCCATGTGAATGTAACCACAGAGCATACGGCAGCGGTGAGCAGAGTAGGAAGTTGGTGCATATTTTCACATGAGTGAAGGGATAAATAAATACACATGAAAGAAAAGATGAACTAGGAATGGGTACAAATTCGCTGATGAGTATCCAAGACCTGGAGAAAGCCCTTTCTTTTATAGTGCTCAAAAATGGACCTGCTAGCCCCTGAGACGTGTGCATGGAAGAGCAGGAACCTGCTCACGGATATTCACCCACTGAGCTACCTCGCCAGTGCAAGAATTTTATTTTTACTTCAGACTAGACTCTCTATTTTCCAGTCTATTTGGTGGCTTTCTTTGAACTGGTAGAAAGCTAACATATAAACATGCGTCCTCTCTGAGGAAGCATCTAGTTTTTTCAAAGCATACTTTTGATCACCAACATCATTTCCACCATGAAATACCTGGTTTTTATTGTTTCAGCCACATAAAATACATACACATCTCAATAATGGGAAATATTGCATGAAACATCCTAGGCAGAGTTAAGAACAGTTTCCAGAATTGAATCGATTTGTACCTTATAATCATGTTTGGGCAGCACAGCTATGAAAACTAATTAGTTCCAGGTCTGTAAAAAATAATGGAAACTCCCCATGTAGTTTTCCCCTCCCGAATCCTTAACTAGAGCATATTGATCCTAGAAAGGTTCACAAGTGCAACAGGAAGGATGCATGCAAACAGTACAACTCAATAGAAACAAGTCTTATTTTTCCTTCTCTAAAAAACTGCCTATGAATAACATAAAATAACATGGTCAAATTATATTATCTCCAAGACATGGTCAAGTTTCCAGCTACTGTCAAGTCTCAGCAGGCGGCATTGAAAATGTATTTGACATATTCTTGGACACAGATAACTTATGCTGGCAGATCCGCACCCCTGCCTTCTGCAGTTTACCAGAGGGTTTGGATGAAGATTCTGTAGAGCACGCACAGAGTTAAAAATCAGATGCAGAAGCCAGTACTTCAACCAGATTTGAATCCATTTGATCAAGTCTCAAATATGCCTAATCCATTACCGTGCAAACACTAATGATCCTAAGTGCTATTAAGTTTTTAAACAATGAGGAGTCTGAAAACAAAGCGTCATTTTGATTAATCAGTTGCATGTGATTTAAGGCAATCTTGCCTCTCAAGTAAATGTAAACACTACAGGGTGTGCACTTTAAATTCCCACTTGGGGTTTAGTCAACGGTAATGATCAGTGCCCAACATGGGCTTACTGGTGTAATGTTGGTGTTTTTAACACCCACATAAATCATTAGTTATCCACCCTGAGAAGACCATAACAATATGGCAGGTTACATTCATTTCAGCTAGGAGAACAGCCAATGTGTGCAAGCCCTCCAGTACCATCATCAATTCACTCAATCTCGGTGGCTCCACCTTGAATGATACCATCTGGAATCTCTCTTTCATTTTTTTCTCATTTATCACTGAAGGAAGAGGAAGTTGCTAGAGACAATAATAATTATTTATTATAATAATAATAAATCCTTTGGGGCTGGTGTAAGGTGTTTGTCTAACAGGAATAAAGCTTTGGGTTTGATAATCAACTTTATTAACTTTTTTTTTCTTCTCAAGACGGGGTTTCTCTGTGTAACAGCTCTGGCTGTCCTAGAACTAACTCTGTAGACCAGGTTGGCCTTGAACTCAGAGCTCTGCCTGCCTCTGACTCTGGATTGCTGGACTAAAGACATCACCACTACCGCCTGGCTTTAACATACTTTCTTCAAAGAAAACAAAAGCAGATAAAAGACAAAAAGAGAGAGGTGTCTAAAAATGTCTAAAAATCCTAGTGCTTGGCAGGCTAAAAAAAATAAGAACGTCAGGAGTTTCAGGCTTGGCCTACATAGTGAGTTCATTCTAATCTGGGCTATGGAGCAAAATCATGTTTTAAGAAAACAAACTAAGACAAGACTAAACCTCATACATAACAAAAAAAGCACACAAAGAGGACAGAAAATTACAGAATTAAGAATTGTATTGTCAGATTCCTAGGCACCTTGCTGTGCTTTTGCTGAGAGACTTAGACAAAGCTCCCAGACTAATCTTATGGCAGCATCTGCTTCTTGATTTTTAATAAGGATATAAATTACTTGAACAAACAGATTATATTTCTCTTAGAACTGAGCAATACAATATGAAGAAAAACATATCAGAAATGCCTTCTTTATGCAAAATGTATTACAGCCTCAACTTCTAGTGCAAAAACACATGAAGGAACTGAGTCTCACAACGGGCAAGCAGTGGTCAGCCCAATTTCTGAAAGATACATGATGAGGAGCCTTCCAGGCTTTCTGCTTCCCAGAGCAGAACTACATCCATGGACACAGGTGCCCTTTCTCCTCTGACATGGACCAACCTTGAGTGAAAAACCCTTATCTCTCTGAGCTTAAGTTTCTTAATATGCAAAATGGAGACAATAAAGTTTGTGACCTCCCTTTCACACTGTGTTTGTAGCCGTGTTGGCAAGTCAAAATCGAGATGACTTGATAAGGTAGCCTGCTGATTTAAGTGGAAAAGGAAATGAAATCTCTTTAAATGCCAAGTAAATACTGCTGTTGCGGATGGTACTAACAAACATGGTAATTCTGCTGCCAATGGGTTAAAAAAATGTAGAAACTTCAAAGCACTAACTCCTAAGTTCTGCTGTGTTGAGGCACCAAGAAAGTTCTGTAAACACAATGAGTCACAAAGCTTATATACAACAGGTAATGTGATTATTTTGGAGCTAATTAAGGCTATAAACCAGTGTTTCTCAACCTTCCTAATGCTGCGACCCTTTACTATAAATACAGTTCTTCATCTTGTGGTGACCCCCCAACTATAAACTTATTTTTGTTGCTACTTCAGAACTGTAATTTTGCGACTGTTATGAATCATAATATAAATAATATGCAGGATATCTGATATTTGATCCCTGTGAAAGGGTCACGACACACAGGGTGAGAACCACTGCTGTAAACTTTCTAAATGCATCCACTAGCAAATTTACTTTCATTACACACTGGTGTAGTTAGCACCAAACCCAGTATTTATTTTGGTTAGTTTTTCTTAAGACATTAGTGAGTGAAACTTCATCTCAACAAGTGGTGGTACCAAGCTGAATTAAAGTATATTTCACTTCTAAATTACTTCATAACCCCTACATATATCAAAGAAAATAGTAACTCATCAAAGGCAATGGATTTGAAATATTCTCTTCAAGGATGAATTCATTAAGATTCTAAATTAGCAAGTATACAACACCTAACCGACACCCACATGGTAAATAAAGGCGCTTCATAAATAACAGTTTCCCCCTTGTCTATGAAGTCTTCTGTGAGCCAAAACCATGGTAATGTTACACCAGGGGAAGAATATTTGAAATCATTCTGAAGTGGGCTCTTAAGAGCAGCAGCTTTCAGCCAGGCGGTGGTGGTGCACGCCTTTAATCCCAGCACTCAGGAGGCAGAGGCAGGCAGATCTCTGCGAGTTAGAGGCCAGCCTGGTCTACAAGAGCTAGTTCCAGGACAGGCTCCAAAGCCATAGAGAAACCTTGTCTCAGAAAAACAAAAAAACAAAACCAAAAAAAAAAAAAGAGCAGCTGCTTTCAAACGTGAAGGGAGATTTTTATCCCACAAAGACTCAGAAATTCTCTCCCATTTGGATCTGTGGGTGAGACAAGGAAGTCACGAATCTCTGTCACTGCATCTGATGGCACATCTGCCAGCCAAGAAGAGAGAAAATGCACAGAAGAGGAAATCCCTCCAAAGAAAGTAGACAGTAAGGGTTCTTGCCCTCGGCTAGGCGGAATGAGCAACCACCAACACCTTCCCTACTGATTTGAGCCATTTGGGTCAGGAACCCCATGCTTGCCATCATGGGTACTGAACAATGCTCTGCCTAGAACACCTTGCATCAGTAGGATGGTCCTGTCGTCTTCCTAGATCTCATAAGTAGCCCACAAAGGAGGTGTGAGGAGTAAGTCACAGTCATCTTCTTGGATGTGATTTTCTGCATAGCTCATTTTCTCAAATGCAAACCAATTCTGCTTCTGACTGGTCTGGATCAAGAGTGACCCCATGAAGGCAGTGGACATTGGGGTGACAGTACAGTTAAGTCTTAATGCTCACAAACTATTCACTAACTATGAGACCCTGATTAAATGAATGGCTTCCCCAACAAGTTTCCTCATCCTAAAACAGTTCTGAAGGTTGTTCTGAGTATTAAATGAAATGCCACACGCAAGTTATTTAGAACAACACCTATCACTCGTAAAATGTCATAAATTATTGTCAATTTTTGTTACACTGGCAAGTTAAACTTCTAGAATTAATACCTATAATGCAGGACAAAACTTAAGCTACCTGAGTCTAATAATAACATGCACATCTGTAGTTGAAACAAATTTTGCATGTATATAAGCCTATGTGAATGTATTTATATAAAACATACAGGGTTTTTTTCTGGTATCAATGTAACTTAAATTATGAAAATATTTAGAATATATTTAGTATGCTTTATCAACTTATTTAGTGGACTATCACTATTATAAGAATTTCTGTTGGGGGACGTTTTGTTTTATGACAGGAATAAACTCACTTCTCAACTTGTTGGCAGGCAGCCACTCTTGTCATACTGGGTTTAGCTCAGAAGTGCAGCACCGTCCACTGTACGAACCTACACATTCCTTAAGGTCAAAGGGGAATAGTGATCTTATCAGCCTTGGGGAGAGTCATTTATCTGCACAGCACTAAAATAATCAGAGCAAGAAAAACACTGTCAGACATCCTCTTGCCTGTGAACAACTACAAACCACACACTATTCCGACATCACGGAATAAAAACTCAGAACTGGCCAGCAGCAACCAGCTTCAGCAAACTATTTGAAAAAGTAAGACCTGCGGAAAATCTCTCCCACCATTCCAAACATTTCAGCGTCTTAAACAACAGTTATTCAGCTGACGTCAATGAAACCATGAATGGAGTTCAAGGCAGAAGAGAAGCAAGCTGGTGACATCAGAAAGCAGGGACGCCTCTGGGCTGGGCTCCAGCCAGTGAGCAAAACCAGTCCCTTTCACAGGAGCGAAAAGAATGCAAAGTGCATGGCCACTACAGACACCCAGCATCATGGGGTAGCTGGAGTTTCACCTTACTCCTTATGCACGATGGCCCCACATACATAAATTTCTTAAGGCCAGAAATTCCAGATGTTTTTCCCAATCCAGGTCAAATTGCTAAGGACTATTTATTCTCAGAATTTTTGCCTGAGAAGTTCCCCAGATATTAGATTAAGTAGCAAATACTTTCCCTTACTTCAGACTTGGTGTCTGGGTTGCAGTACAGTCAGGTGGCACCACCGAAAATGTCTGCATTTGACTGGTGTGAAAACACTGTCTTCACTGCTCACCCACATACAAAATAATAATAATAATAACTGTAGAATTCAATCCAGGAAGAGCATCACCATGCTCGACTGCTGAAGTGTGTCTCTATCACTGTAATTTTTAGATACTTATCAACATTCAATTAACATCTGTGATATGATATTAGTCATTATTAACACTTACTAAGCACCTCTGCCTCTGCTCTGAGAGGTGCAGAATTCAAGTGTAAGAAGATAGAACTCGAACTAACAGGCGGCATCTTCACTTGCTTTATGCCCTCCTCTGAAACACCTGATTCCTTCCAGCGTTCAGACTCCTAAGGGCTTAGCCTCCATTTTCATACATGCCCCGTATATTTAAAAAATAAAAAGGAAGGATTCACCACAATGAGTAAATCTGTTGGTAAAAGAATTTCTACAAATACAATTTCTAAAAGATTTTTTTCTGCTTAATTAGTATCTATTGGGTGTGAAAGAGTTTAATCTGTGAAGGAGATTCAAATTTAAAGTCCAGAGAAGAAATCTTAGGCATAATTCTTTAAATACCACGATAGATGGAAAAGAGAATTTTTAAAAAAGATGACGGAGGTTTAGGAAGAGAAATCTCCCTGAATGCGGGAAAGTGTTAACGTCTATGGAAATAACACAAAGGAGTCATTCGTTTTTCTATAATTGGAAATGTCCTTGTTCACTAGGGCTGAGATATCCCCTCTGGCCACGAATGTCACAGAGTGACCCATCCAGCAGCTCTGCCGGCTCCTCCAGGCTGTTCTGATGCTAGTTCATATGGGACAAGAGGGGACCCTCCCTGGGTCTCCCCATGTATGGTGTCAGATTGGGGGATCCAAAAAAGTGGCAGCAAGGGAGCCCAGAAGACATATTTTAGTAAGAGGTACAGTGGCAGCAGTGTGAAAGAGAACACCAATTAAGCAAGTTGGAGCAGGCTCAGGATGCTTTATCCCCGAAAGTGCTCACTAGAGAAGGTCAGGTAAGACCAAGGAGCACAGAGCAAGGCCAGGGACAGGGAAAGCCAATTCTCTTTCACTCTGCCCTTCTCCCCTAGTGTTTCTGGAGATGGCCAACACCTCTGTGAGAACACTGATTCTGTTCTGCATATTATATGTCCTTAGATAAGCCACTTCATCTGACTGAGCCTCCCCGTTTAAAAGTGGGTACAATCATCCCTTCCTGCTGACCTTGATTATGACTCCTATGTGCCACATAAAGACAGCTCCATCAACAATGACTCCATCTACAGTGGTGGCCACATCAACTGACCTTGCCTAGCAACATCAGGGAAGCTTTGCTTGTGGAAGGACATGCCATGATGTTCATTAAACAAAGTCACCTGACTGCGCACCTCTCCAATTACATCCTCCACAAAGAAGTGGTACTTGAGTGGATGTGAAGATGGCAATCACTACATCACTGTAAGCTCTGAAGGATGACTCCAACAATCCTCAGTGGCAGTTTTAGCAATGACTCAATACAGACCGTTGTGCCTTAAGTTCTTCATTTGAGTCTTGAAGTCTCATGGCTCTGGGGACTTGTCTGGCCCCTTCATACCATTCTGAGTGGAATCTCTGTCACAAAAGCCTCCCCCAGGCCTCTTCTGTGATTCTACAGGATAGACATTTCCTAGTGCTACCTAACACCATGGCACACTTCGCTCACACAGCAGAATGTCAGTGTGACGCCTGGAAGGCAGGGATTCGAGCTGTATTTGTTAATACACCTAGTGGTTGTAGCCAAAGTGGGAGGTGGGATGGGATACAGAATGCCCTTTTTACAACAACAGCTTGAAAAGCGTGATTGATAGGTGGCTCTATCCTGGGGTAATTTGGAGATCAAGTATCCTTCAAACTGAGGGACTTACATTCTACGATACTAATTCAACCACCATCAAAGGTTCAAGCTATGGACAGGGGTGGGGGTGGGAGGGAGAATCACTCAGGGAGAGTGTTAGGAGTCAGTGGGGACATTTATCATGTGACCTACCCACATTCCAGGGATAAGCGCTTCAGCCACAGGGTTCCTCCAACAAGTGGAGGAGTAGGTGAGCTCAGGAGCTGCAGCCTGTGAGCCCTAGCAGATAGGGCATGGGTTTGGCAACTCTCCAACCAGCCCTCTGCCACACACAAAAGGTTAAAAGATGCTTTCTGCTGTGTAAATGCATGGGCTTATCTTAGTGCTCATGAAGTAATACTGGGAAAAGAAAAGTGCCATGTGCAGAAAACATCCCCAGCTCTACTTCTCCTAATTTCACAAGACATTGTTTGCTTCTCTTTTCCTAATCTACTCAACTTAGTTCTAAGGATCAAAATTACAGTGCCAAAAAAAATACAAAATGCATTATAAGCAAAGTCTCAAGCTTCCAAAACAACATTATCCCCTAATAAGGGAATTCCTTGGAAAGGGAGTAGTCATGACAAAGACCTACTGACTTGCAGTGTTTCAAAAAAAAGGTAGAGAGCAGGATGGAGTCTGCTTGTTGTGCAAATGACTTCATCAATTTACATGTTTTAATATAAAGTGGGCCAGTTCCACCATGTGTCTAACGCTGAGCTGGATGCTGCAATCTGAAACCCTTGATTCTGAGGTTCTAATACCTGTGCCATTTTAAAATCAACTGAGCTAAGAGACTGGATCCAGCATGTGGATGAAAATGACATCTGAAACATTTGACACAAAATCACTTACAAACAGCAAGGATGGCTATGCGGTCTTCCAAGGGCATCAAAGAAAATGTGCACATGGAAAGTTTTGTGGTTTCAAAAACATGCCACCATTTGACCAGGTCAAGATTGTAGTGCATCGTATTCTTAATGAAAGAAATCTGTCAAGGGTCTCTTCTGGTCCAGAAGGAAACTGGGGGCCTGGCCCACACCATCCCCTGAACTTACAAGTGATAAAATGCTGTCATTTAGGCTCCAACCAGAGGATCCCTTTCCTTCGTTGGAATTTGCTTTACCACACAAGCTCTCAAAATAGGTTCATTTCTGCTATTTTTCTGACTATAGTTTAAAGAGAGGTTTTGCAGAGGCTGGTGAAATAATTACAGCTGCACAGGCAAGGCATATAATTAGTTGAAGAAGAGGGCTGAGGGGGGAAAAGACTTCTCCTACACTCTGTGGGCACAAAGACTTAGGTTTCAACTGTGAAACAGTTGCTTTTTGCATCTTTTATGGTTGCAGTCAACAATGGGGAAGAAAATATCCCACAACTATGTATAGACACACACACACACACACACACACACACACACACACACACACACACACCTCAGGACACAGGCAGAAGACATCCTCTCTGGGCTCAGGTAAACACAGATACTTAGAGTAAAAATAAGCTCAGTAGTTATCCTGACCCCACATCTGTGCGACTCAATCAGGACAAAGCAAAGGGAAAGGCCAGGTGTCTTTCTTCCTGCATTAGAGGGCCAGGACTTCCCCAAGTCACCTCTTAGTACACCTTCTTAGGCATCGTGCTCATGAGAATGCTTCTCCTGATTCCTGAAGGACAGGAGGAACCCAAACGGTCTCCTTTTCATACAAACTTTTTGAACTCACAAAGGTTTCAAGTTCATCACTAGAGGATTCCTAATGTAGGAATATCAAAACTAGGTCACCTGTTTCTCCAATTTCCTTTCAGTATTGCATGACGTTTGCAAGTCAGTTTCCAGTGACACGGTGCACAAAGCTCGAGCTCAGACTTTAATTGCACATGGAAGCATAATGCCAATTTATTTTTATCCAACATGCACACATTTTAATTGGAAGAATTTGCTCACAGCCTCAACAGCCATGCCTTTGTAGCAAAGAGCTCAAAGGACGTGTGAAAAATTACAAACGAATGTCCCACATGTGTGGCCTGGCCAGCTCTACGAAATTTCAGAGAACAAAAGAAATCACGCAGGTGCTAAAGCAGGCCAATGGGCTCACAGACACGGAGCTTGTGAGGTCCACTGTACAGTGAAGTTCACGCTTTCCTGGGCCTAGCCTGATGCCAAGATAAATTTAAGAACACCAAGGTTCACAGCACTTTCCTTCAGGGGCCAGGCAGGTAATGAAGATCTGAGGAGGGGGTTGGAGAAGAAATGGGAGGAACAGTAGCCAAGAGTCAAATGGAGAATGAATATCTGACGCCAACGTGAATCTCTAAAGGAGAAACTGAACCGGCTCAGTATACTAGCTTAAAGGTCCTGGCTCACTTCTGCCTGGGGTGACTAGCAGACACACACTTCTCTCTAATGACTTTTGCTTAAGGTACCAAGCAAAGAGTAAGACAAAAGCTGTTTACTGGAGGTTGGGTACTATGCCTAGACCATCAATGAAATACAGACTCAGTATTCCAGAAATGGTGTGAGAGTATCGGACTACCGACATGTACCATCTTCGTGTGGAGAAACTCCCATACAGAAGCCCAAATACTTACTTTGAACAGACCTTAACAAGATGAATCCTTCCAGTTGGACTCCACCGGGTCTCCCTGACTAACAATGTTGCCCTTATCCAAAAATAAGGAAAAGAAAACCACAGCACACAAAAGCCTTTAACGACCTACCGACAGAAAGCTAGAGAGTGAGGTTATCTGCTTCCTAAGATGAACTCAATGCCAAGCAGACTCCAGAGGAGATGAAATGGACCATAGGCAAGGGGCCAGCAGGTAGACTGGTAAGGTCAGTATATGCCCTTAAAGAGCCCAAGGGGCTGAAAGTACAGGTGCATAACCCTGGGCCACTTCTTCTAGATTGTCCCTGCACAAAGGGGACAGCCTGTGCTTCTCACCGAGAGCAAGGGAAGCAAGTAGGAAGAACATTTCCTTCTCAAGATACTCCCTACCCCGGCATTCCAGCCAACCTCTGAGAACATCGTGGTTAGGTGCCAGAGCTCCCTCCACCTAACACAGGAATCTTTCCACAAGACCCGCTCTTTATCTCTATGGAAGAAGGAAGCGGATAGGCCATGAGAACCTGCCTTCCTTTGCTCCTCTTCGAGGCTTGCCTAATAGAGCTGAATTCTCCAGGAAGAGGTCTTCCACTACTCCCTGGGGGGTGGAACTTACTCAGATCACATCCTCCTGGGACTGTCCTTTGTATCCAAAGCCTCAAGTTGTATCTGTCAAGACTTTTTCTATGCAGTTCATTCTCCCATTTAGAAATCACATTGGGTATATACACATATAGGGAGTATTTGCTGTGTTCCAGGAACTAGGACAGACTCTTTCAGAGACCGCTGTAGACAGCCCCCTCCAAAGATAACTAAGAGATAGCATGTGCCCTCAGAACTTATTCCCAGAGAAGAAAGAAACAAATTGACCATTTCCTGAATGCATACAATTTAACAATAACATGCTTAGCTTTCTGCATATATCATCTCATTTCATTATCAAAGTACTTCTGGGGTCAATGGTATTGCCCCCAAATTTTAGCTAGGGTTTATAGTGGTTAAATACTATTCTAAGGTCACAGGAGTTGTAAGGAACTGGAACTGGAACCAGTGCCACAAAGTCTCAGAACTTACTCTTAGCAAGAGCTACAAGGACCATTCACAGAGCGAGCATGGGCATTTCTGGCCGCCGTAATCAAGGATGGCTCAACAAAGGACACTGATGTTCAATACAGATCTCGACAGGCAGACTCAGGAAGACTCTAAAAGGCAGAGATTGGAGGGAGAAGCTACCCAGGTGGTGGAACAATGCACTAATAGCAAAGAGCTGGCAAGGACTAGGCAGAATCAACTTGGCTAAGACATCAGAAGCATGGCCTGGAAAGGTCATCTTTGCCTTCACGCTTCGTTTAATCAAATTCATCCTCAGTTTGCATGTCTTGAATACACTCTACATACTATTTGCATTGAGGCCCATTAGTGCATAGAAAGCAAGATGTCTCATGGGCACAATCCTCAAACAGCTGGACTGACGGGGCCATATGTGTCATACGAAGACAGGCACTTGTCAAACTCTGTCTTGACATTGTTCAAAACAAGTCCTTCTACGTCAAAATGACATGAATTACACTTACTTTTTTCTATAAAGATACACTAAATAAGAAGCATATTTCAAATCTATGGCTGGATACCTACGCTCTAATAAATCTAGTATTGTAATTATATATATATTCAAAAATAATGTCTTGGGGTGTGTTTCATAATACAGTATTGAGAATTGCTGAAGGGTCTAAATCAGGAGGAGACTACACAACAGCCAGGATGTTCACCAACTGGAAGGCAGATGCAGTTACGAACGTAAATGCTGGGTCTAGAGGAATGGTTCACCAGTTAAGAATGTGTACCATTTTAGTAGAAGACCCAGGTTCAGCTCGCAGAACCTATATGAAGCAGCTCACAACTGCCTATAACTCCAGATTCAAGGGGATCTTATGCCTCTTACCCCCATGGGCAACACATGCATGCACACACACACAAACACACATACACACACACACTTAAAATAATAAAAATACACATACACACACACACTTAAAATAATAAAAATATTTTTAAGGATATAAGTGCTGACTAATTGCTCCAAGCATATAGGAGCAAGCCTTAGGAAAACTGATCAGAGTAATTCAGGGTAACTTCATAGCATGACTCCAATTTCTGAAGCCCAGGTCTACCATTTAAGATTCTCTAGTATTGCTTTACTGCCCAGTCAACCTAGTCTTCCCCTTCTACTCTAGTTTCAGCAGCTACAGAAAAATGACCTAAACATTGTTCTCAAGCACAAATAGGCTTTTCCACCTGTGTGTCTTTCTGTAGGCCATGGGGCTATGTTTATTTTCTTCGTCATGACTACCATGATATTAAAAACAACACGGACATCAGTGTCAGTTTACGTGCCAGCTACTCCATGAAGTCTGACGTGTAATGAATGATCTGTTTGTGTATGTGGCCTGCCTGGCAAACTGGACAGGTGGCTATGATTGATGGATGGATGAATGGTTGGGTGTGTAAACCCTTCTGCTGGCAATAACCATCCCACTGTCAATGTGCTGTAGCATATTCCTGTTGTATCAGGAAACCCTACATTCTGTCTTCTTTTATAAATACAGGAACACAGTTTTTCCCCTTTTCTTATTAAAAGTAAAAAAGGCTCATGAAAGCTAAACTATACTCTTTGGATATTCCCTACCAAAATCTAAGATATCATACAATATATGCTTAAAATATTAAAATTTAGAATGGTAGACGTGGGTTAAGGCACCTACTGTTTAGCTTAATGTATGTCATGGTCACAGCCAAGGCTGTACCCACTGTCAGGGCTGGCTTCCCAAACCAAGTTCTCAGTTACCCTTCTGACAGAGGTAATGAAGGCCATCACCTCTTATTCCCACTACAAGACTCCACTCAGGCATCATCTCTTCCTGATGTTGTCTGAGGACATCCCCATTTTCATACAGTACTCCAAGACCCTGGGCCCTCTATCTCAACACTGAGCACACTCCATACCATGCTCCTGCACTTTCCTTTGGCTTCTCCAAGGTAGATGAATCACTTCTACTCGCATCAGCTACCTATCATCCCTAGAAAACAATCCGACAAACAAGGGGCTCTCAAAGGGGGTCCTTAGTATTTCATTTTACAGGGACTTGGCCAACATTCTGAATTTTCTTTTATTCTACCATGTGCAATCATTGGGGAGTAAACAGAAATTCACTGTCATTCTTGTAGGGTTTCAGTCAGACGTACTCATGTTGGATCATCAGCTCTGCCACTTACTCAGGCTATGAGCTTAAATGTCTTGTCCTCTCTGGGCTGATTTCCTCATGCTCCACCTCCTACCCCATTACCCTCCCCTCTCCATGCAACAATGCCTATCCTGCAGGGTACTGTGAGGATTAGAATTATGCAAATCAAGAACCTAACAGTTTCTGGAAATTAGTAATTGCTATATAATGGTAGTGATTATAATTACCATATTACCAGGCCAGGTAATATGAAAAAGTAAATTTTGAGATGAATATTTCAATCACTACATATATAATAGTTTGAGTGCTTTTTAAAACCATCATGAAAGTTATTTCAATAACACACAATAAATACAGACATAGTCTACATATTTGGTATTTGGGGCTGCAATTATTTTCTCAGGCTGCTAGTTAGGAATCTGGATGCAACTATCATGACGACAGAAAGGAATATACAAGGGTACATTGATTTATAGAAAAACAGGCAAGCTGTGACACAAGAGATATGATTGCACAGCCTGCCGAGTATGATTCTATGTGGTGTTACCAAGAGACCAAAGAAAGAAAAAAACAGCGAGGAGAAAACGGGGTGGCCTCTTCTCTCATCATTAAATATTTAAAGTTGGTCGATGAGAGCACTACCTCTCAGGAATTCTTCCACCATCCTTCCTCAGCCCTCATACCTCCCTGTCAATGTAAGTGGTATGCACACCCTTCTTCAGAAAAAAACTACATGGACCCAATGGACCCAGCCCCCAACCCTGTCAGGGTAAACAAATGTCATTATCTTTGAAGAGTAAATCAAAACATTCGCTGGAAAACACTTGTTCTCAGGAGGTGTGTGTGTGTGTGTGTGTGTGTGTGTGTGCGCGCACGCGCGCGTGTGTGTGCATGTGTGTATGTGTGTGTGTGTGGAGAGAGAGAGAAAGAGAGAGGTGCAGGGAGGGAGGAAGGAAGGGAGGGAGGAAGGGAAGAGAGGAAGGGAGGGAGAAAGAGGGGGAGATAGCATTCCACTGTGGAATGACCTCACTAGCATTGTAAGACAAATCATTAAAAATGCAACATGCAAACCCCTCCGCTACAGAAAGGTTAGGGAAATCGAAATGATCACTTAAGAACGATATAAGAAACCAGGCCTCATAGAAATATGGGTAAGTATGTGATCTGCTCAAATCATGGCATTTGTATCTTCTAAATCCAAGCATTTTGTGCAATGGCTGAAGTTTCTTGCACGTTACAAGCCTCCTTGGCAGTAGGATGTAGCCACGTTGAATGTCAAATTGGGACTAGAAAAAAAAGTCATTGTTTTTGAGTATTACAAATTCAGAACTGAATTTAAATCATGTGACTTATCATTTAAAAGCTTATAGACATGGAGGTAGTTTAGAGAAAGAAACAATGCTTACATCAATGGGACAAAAATGTTTTCTAACCCATTCTCTCCATGCCGATTTCACAGATCTCGCTTCCAGGGTTAGGTATTCATCTTAAGTTCAAATGAGACATTTCTAACAGCATTCTGAGTTCTTCAGACTAACAGATAATACATAAATGAGTAAGTTAAGCAAAAACAGGCCTTGATTCAGCCTCACAAGAGCACAGAGTAAGAGGAGCCCGACTTACTGTCCTGCCTAGGGACAACAAGAAAGGTAGAAAATAGGAAACCAAGGAAGCATGGTCACTGGGAGAAGTGTCATGACACAGGAAGGGGTCATTTAAGCACACACCTGCAATCTCTATACGTGAAGGGCTCCTAAGACAGTCAAAGTACCAGGAAGAACATTCTACAGAGAGAACTCATGGGACAAGGGACTCAACTGTCAACTGTGTCTACATACACTGACAGGAAAAAAGAATGACCTGAAAATCTTAAGAACAATGCCAGTGTTCACAGAGGACTAGATTGATGTCTACTTCCACCAGCCAGAGCCAAAAAGCTCATACGTATGAAGCAAGGGTTGGATGAGTACTATGAGGAATCTTTCCCTGATAGTGGGAGAAGGGAACCCAGGGGGAAATGCTACCTGTTAAAGAAACAAGCTGTTTCTACAGATCTCAACTCTGCCCACAAAAAAGCTGAAGAGGACTTTTAGGAAGGCAAAAGTTTTGAGTACGTAACAAGGTAAAATTCTGATATCTAATCCAAATTTTCTTTTATGAAAAAAGGTGTGAAAAGAAGATCCATGAGGAAGAGGAAAATTAATCTATTGGAACTGTCTCCAGAAATGACAGAAAGATAGCAACAAAAGATATTAGAACAGCTTCAGTTAGATTCCATATGGTCAAGAGAGTAAATGTTGAGCCATGCGTATGTTGTGTGTAATGATAGGTAAGTAGTAAGTAGTGATGGGAGGGTTTAACAAAGCTCCAACTGCACTAACAGAAAATCTTTGAAAGCCAAGACAAGAAAAACACATGGCAGAAAATTAGATATCACAGAAGATAACAAGTCACAGAAGAAAAGGTTAGTGAACTTGCACATATAACAGAAACTAACTCAAGAGAACAGTTAAAATACCCAGCCTATTCCAAACCTACAATTTAAGCATCTGTCTTCTGTGGTTTAGATGAGGTTTGAGCGTACCCCCTAAAAGTTCACATGGTGGGACTAGTCCATGTGAGAGACGGCAGAGTCTAGTAGGAGGTCACTGGAGGCTACATTGAAAAGGCTACATTAATACCCTGCAAGGGAACTGGCCCATCTCACTGTTCTCCATCAAAGATTAATGTTCTTAATATTTTAAAATCTACTATCTAAATCAACCATCATTCATAGCTCACATTTTCATTAATGAACATTTGAGATTCTAGAAAATATTGACATTCGAGATTTTATTACTACACATGAATGTATATTTATCCTATATATTTAATTTTCCTTAAATTTATCCCTGTAGTAGATAATATGTAGTATAATATTAAACCACTTAAATTTGATAATTTATAAGCCAGATGATATTTATACCTGAAGAAAAAGGAGAAAAAGCAGATCTGGGGGGGAGGGGAGGTGGTGAGTGGAAGGGATTTGAGTAAGGGGAGGAGGGAATGGGAAACTGTAGGAGAGAAGAATAAATAAAAAGAAAAACAAAACAAAAAAGATCAACAAAATTCCTCAACTACCTAAAATAAAGTGAGCTGTTGAAAAGGGAGTGCACCGGTTTCAATCTCTGGTTTCTGGTTTCCCAGATCATCTCTGCCTCCTACAAACACTTCCACTGTGATGCTACCCATCATGATGTCATGTAGGACACCAGATTACCAGAATCAGCACCCTGTTGTTTAGACATCCAGCCTCAAAATATGAGCCAAAAGGAAAACGATCAAGCAGACAAACAAACAAAACAAACAAAAACAAAACAAAACAAATACCCACCTTCTCGCCTCAGTTACTTTGTTATGGCAATGGAAAACAGATTTATACAGTGTAGAGGTACAATCAGGCCCATGATTCTGAGGCTAAAATGTATTATGTAGTTGGAGATCAATTTAACAGTCTAAAAATGAAGTACTTACTTTCTGTTAATAAGGTGGTCTGAATTCAATTGGTGTCTTTCCCTAAAATATTTCTATTGGTAGATAGATACATTGTTCATAAGATCTATTACTGTTATAGAGCCCTAAATTAGAACCAATAAAACATGAGTTACTTCTCCATTCTAACAGACTAGGTTTAATTTAATATGTGTACATATACAGAGTGCATCTGTACAATACACAAACACATTCATGTGCACACATACATAATAGCAATAGAACCAGGGGGCAGGCTATGATTTTCCAACCAATTGTAGCATGAATTTTATATTAATAAAACCAAAACTGTTACCTGGGCTTATTTCACTATAAGCATTAGCATTCTGGTTTTGAATATTTATGTATTTTGGATATTTCTATTTAGTTATTTGTGTGTGTGCGCGCACACATGTGCACGCGTACACTCACAGGTGTGGTGGTCAGAGGTCAATTTGCAGGAA
>JAQHUG010000117.1:4516995-4566084 GCA_028555095.1 Dicrostonyx torquatus | reverse complement strand
TGTGTGTGCAAACACAGAGGTATACACCTCCACCCCTCCCTGGAAAAGGCCCTTGACTGGGGTTGTGGCTCGGTGGTAGGAAACACACTTTCAGAACTCCATTCTCTTACCACCTTCACTTTTCCCCTGTGCTGATGCTTTGCTCCTCCAGTGATGACTGGCGGCTACGCATAGTCACGACCCAAGTGGAGACCTAAATATTTCTTCTTCCAGCAAACATCAACCGCTTCCCAGCAACACACAGGAAGCACCCTGGTGTCTTCGAAAGAAGCTGCGCTTAAAGTTGAGTGTGTTGTGCAAGGTAAATAAAGCTTTACCAGCCATGAACTTCACACTTCTCTGTGAATGGTGAGAGCCAGCACAACTGAAGAGACAAGAACTATGGCAACCAGCAGAGGAACACCAAGGGCAAAGTGGGTGTGTCATAGAGGAAACCTACCCTGAGGAACTGCAAACATGATGTGCAAAGAAGGGACATCTAAACTACGTCTTAAAGCAAAGATGAAGAGAGCTACAGGTAGATGGAAGTGATGTACAGAGACACATAGGTAACGCAGATATAGATAGATGCATTTAATAGAGGGAGAGATGCTGAGTCTGGGTCATTTACACAGGTTATAGCGATTGATTTTCTCTACTGCAAGCCATGTAGAGATGGTGAAACTGAAGCAGGACAGCTAACGGGACACATCAGAGTGTCAATGAGAGACCCTATCTCAAAATGGCAGAATGACGGGCTGTGAGTGATGACACCTGTGGTTGCCTCCTGATCTCCACACTTAGATGCCCTCACCCAGCCACCCAGCCACCTACCCACCACTCCCCAACACATGCATCCAACACAAACACAAATAAAGAATGTACATGAGAGATTGAGTTTCTTATACAAGGAAATGCATTTCCTGTGTCACGGGGAAGATTAATATATTCCATTAATAATGTAATGACTTGAGAAAAAAACCACTCAAGTGACTCTAACCCATGTTTCTAACAAGGACAGGATACTAACAGTGAAAGGATCATTTAAAAAGCTAATTTCCTTTTCATCATGCCTGTTAAGTGTTTACTTAGTTCACATCCTGTGTGACCCTATGGGAAAATTTTGAACTAATGCCGGGGAAAATCCCATAGGGTTACACAGGATGTGAACAGGGCCTGTGCTGAACTACCTTCGGCTTGAAAAATAAACTCAGATAGGTGAGTTTCACTTTCTGTTTGTCATAAATTCCACATTCTGGCTCCTGAAGTTCACATTCACAGGGCATCAGCCTCTCTGAGGTGGCAGGTCAACAGAAGGCCAACCTCACTGTTTTTTGGTTTTTTTTTTTTTTTCTGTTCTACACACAATACAAGACTTCCAGCAAAATGGGCAAACAGTGGTGTCAATCAAAGGCAGCCTGCCAGAGAACTCCGGGAACACCCCTGGAACACCCCTGGAGCACCCCTGGAACACCCCTGGAGCACCCCTGGAACACCCCTGCATACTCGCACTGCACACAGTTTAGCTGCCCCGTTTCCATTTCCTGTGGAGAAGGCATATCATACCACTTCCCCTATAGAAAAAAAAAAAAAAAAGGCAGCCCAATTTACTTGCTGATGGAAACATTGTCATACTTTCCACTGGCCAAGCTTGAAACCATTACTGATTTAACCTTCATTAATTTTTCCACAACAACTTGCAGAAATGTCAGGAAGCAGCTGTACGAAGACTGATTAATTATCCTTATCACGGCTACTCTGGCCAGGCACTTGGGCCCCCTTCCCACTGATATGTGTATGTGTAGAAATATATGTTCTGGTATAAAAATAAAAGTCAGCCCATTTCCCTGCTGTTTGATATGGGTGGTTGGGGGATGTCTTACTCTGAAAAAAATCTAGATGGATCTTCAACGTCTGCCAATGGCCCAAATCTTTCGGATCTGGAGGCAACCCCATGAAATTTGGAACGGTATCCTTGAAGGAAAAGATTGCTGCCTGCCGATTACTCAGAGCTGTTCAAGCCGACGCTCACGCATTCACGTCTTAGAGCCGCACTGCATGTGTTAGTCAATCACAGGAGCAAGAATTCACTTCCCAAACGGGAATTAGAAAACCAAATGCCCTTTTCTACTTTTTTTTTTAAACTTTCCTCTCCTCCCTCATCATTTTAGTTTGCACCGTACCATCTGTCTCAGCCTATGAAGAAATACGCTGTGCATGCCGGGCACAGACAAGGGGAACGGCACACCTCACAGCACCACGTGTCAAGCGTGGAGCATCTATCTCTAAGGCAGGTTTGCCTCCCAGCCTGACCATCTGGGGGACTGGTTCTAGCTAGCAAGCTTGGCTTCTCAGCCAACAATCAGACTTTCAGATTTTTTTTTTCTAGTTGACAAAATGTCAAGTAGTGTTCAAGAAGATAAACACTGGCAATCTTATTTTCCCTCTTAAACACAGAAATGTAGACAGAAATGTTCAAAGTGTGCCTACTAAGGCAGCCAACTAGGAGGCTTTGATGGCAAAGGCAGAGGCCTTGTCATATCCCTGAAATACACAGACAGTCCAAATCTGACACTTTCCAATACGATTCAAGTTTGGGCTAAGAAGCTGATTTTCCTGCCCTTGTACAGATAGAGAATTAAGCAGAACAGGCTTTGAACCAAATGACAGCAGTATCTTTCAGAGGCAGCTTTGCTCCTTGGGCTAACTACGCTGACAAGCTAAAACATCCAAAGGCTCCCTTCTTACACTCTTTCCCCAAACCAAAGTACCACAGAGACTGGAAATCCCTGGTGCACAGCACGGAAGTAATCCCAAGAAGCATGCAGCAGCATCCTGGCCAGGTCGTGGGCACTGAGCCAAAATTTCAGTTTTCAATCCCATCCCTCACTCAGTGAACAACTCAGAGCATCAGTTGAGTTACCTAGCCTCTTGGGGCCTCAGTTTTCTTATCTGGTAAGTGGGGATAAAAGCAGTGGTGCCCTTAGACGTACTCAGAGCTTAAAAGTGGCACCATGGAGGGAGATGTTAGCCATTAGGTCTGTATTTTCCAGTTCGTATTTCTGCCATGGATCCATCTAAAAGTCAGGGAGAAACAATATCAGAAAGAGTCCCTGAGTTAGTTTAAGCAAGCCCATCACGTTGTTGAAAAGATTTGTCAATCATAAAGGAAGATGGTACATAGTTTTTAATATGACCATTAAAGGGGAATCAATCTGAGGCTAATAGATTATTTTCTTGCTTCCTATAGGACAAGCATGTGATGCTGGGATACACTAGGGAAAGCTTGGATGGAGACTGCCACAGATCACCACCAGGTCTAGAAATGGCGGGTGAGAGGAAGCCGTTAAGACCAGGAGAAGTAGTGTCTTCATTATAGTCAAACATTTACAGAAAGGTGCATGTTCAGTTGGCACTAAAATCAATGGTAGCTGCCAGGAGGCACCCAGCAAAGAAAGGGCACTTCTTAGAATTCCTCTCCTACAGTATGATTTTAAATAACTACCAAGTTCTAAGGCCTTGATACCTTAGGGTAAAACAGGGGATTTCGTCTGTTTTTGTATTTTCCTGTCCTCTCGCCATGAGGATCCTATGTCCATTGACAAGAGTCACAGAGAGAAATAAAAACCATTCCTACCCTCTCCAACCAATGGATTTCTAGAAGAATCTTTTTCAGCTTCTATGGAAGTGAATAAGAGAGCATTTATTGCTGTAGAAGAGAACTGTTGGCATCGTCAACAGGCTGGTGATTGTAAGCTTCGGGAGAGTTAGAGAATGGACACCCGGAAGAGGATCTACTTCCTGTTTTCTCTGAGCTCTTCCTATCTGCCTGCCTCCCTAGGAGTTCCACTGTCGCAGAGGGAGAAAAGAGAAAGGAGGAAAGGGAGGCAAGGTGTTGCTCAGCACCCTGAGGAAAATCCAGTTATGAGTTTGCCTTTACCAGAACAAAGAACAAAAAGCACACGATCAATCCCTATCCTGAATGAATGAATGAATGAATGTTCTAGATACACACAAAAGACCAGTTCTGCTGTCTTTCCCTATCAGATGTTTCTGGATCTTACAAGAGTATAATATTTTTAACTATGCAACAGAAAATGCACTAGATTATATTTTTAACTATTATGAGACAGCCACATTGAAATTATAAGCAAAGTATATGAACAAGAGATAGTACAGGTCTAATGTTTGCATAATCTTTAATTGCCATATCATAAAGGCATTTTGTGAACGGAGAGGACTAGCAGCTATGACCTCTGCTGGTAGCAACGCCATCGGCCCTGATATACCTGCTGCCACGGGTTCTCACTCTAGTAAAGACAGGAATGCAAGCATGCAGTTTAGAGACCTGTGATACCTATTTTTTCCTCAACTGAATTCTGTACATCTGTAATATGAGTCCCAACCTAGGTAAATGATAAAGCCCTTTATAATTCCACATAGTTACAGTTACTGAGTTAGGTCCCTGTTTCCTCAGCAGAGAACAATCACAAGAAGAAATAAACCCACTCCTCTCCTTCCCAACCACTGGAGGAAAAACAAAACAAAACAAAAAAACCATTTCTAGAAATCCCCTTACTTTCTGCTGTGACAGGGAAGGAGGGAGCAATTGCTGACTTGGAAATGAATTGCAGACATGACCAGGCCTCCCCATCATACCGGCAAGTACACATGTAGCTAGATTAACCCCAATTAACTACAACTCCCATTCCAGCCCCCACCTGCTCACACAGGACCTCTGGTCCCCTTGAAAAGTCCCAACCAAGTATTTCTAGAACTCCAGCAAGGAAAACTTCAAGGAGCCCACAGGCAATCTGACAGCCAGTCACAACACCATCTGCAGCTTCCTCCTGCCTGTGCCAGCTCCCTCTAGTGTCCTCAGGAAGTTAGCCCTCTGCCACCTCTGCAGATGGTGCCCATGGCAAGAATGCTAATGCCCAGATGCCCCACAGCCAGCAAAGCCCTGCACCCAGGCAAAACAAAGTCGTGCCTTGAGTCTCATGCTTTAAAAGATCCACATCCCATAAACACACACACACACACACACACACACACACACACACACACACACACAAAGTAGACAATACATGAAATGTATTGAAAACTACATGGCACCTTTGTCATGAGCATCGAGTTGCCCCTAATCTTAAACCATGACTTCAAGAGTTAAGGTTCCTTAGGGGGATCCTTTTGCCCAATCTCTCTGTACCAATTTAAAAAAAAAATACTTGAAATAAATGCCCTGAAGGTTTGCAGGTGGGGACATTCAAGAGTGTGTAGGTAGACACCATTCCAAGTGCGCAGGTTTAGGCTGCCTAATGCTTGGGTTAAGTAAAAGTTATAGTGCCTAGCTGTGGCTGTTAGAAGGAACACAAAAGATTCTTGCTTAACAAAAGACAGCCACACCAAGAATCTCTCTGCTTCTCTCGCTCAATGCTCTATCTGGCCAATGGCTCCCTAGTTGCTGCAGAACTACTGCAGTATTTAGAACAATTGTACACGACACTTGACGAGTATTTTGCAATTAAGCATTCCTTCTTAGTCTGCCATTAGTAAAGATGTCGGCCACAGGAAACATGATGTTAATTATTTATAGTCACATATAAGTCAACACTTCAGACTAATTTATCTGCACATGGCTTTAGTTCTACCAAAACATCTTGAGACTTGGTTACACTTCAACACACACACAGTAGTTGTTTGAATAATTTATTAGTGTGTGTATGTATGTATCTATCTATCTATGTATATATATATATATATGCTTGAATTGTTAGAATAATTTTGGATCAGAAATGTTTTATTTATTTATTATAATGCAGACTTGCTTTTTAATGAATAATCTTGCATATTTGCTAAAACAAATTTGCATATTTTGAAATAGCTTACAAAATTTTAAATTCTCATACTTTATTTTCTGAAGAAATATATTGATGTTTTGTATAATTTTAACGTAATTAAATTTTAGTATTGATTGGTTTCATGTGTGTGCATACACTCGTAGTGTGTGTGTGAGCTCATGTGTCCGAGGGCATGCACATTACTGCGAGGGGGAAAGATGTGTGTGCCCACACTTTTCATTTAAAAATCAGAAGGCCACCTCAGGGATCAAAGTCCTCACCTGCTCTAGACAGATTCTCTGGTTTACTGCTGATACGTAAAGCTCTAAAGTTTCTAGGAATTCTCCTTCCTGTCTCCCATCTCTTCATGGGAGTGCCAGGATCACAGACACAGGCAAAAGTGTCTGGCTTTTATTCATTCATTGAGCCATTGTCCCATATCCCCATGTTGTGACAGGGTTTTCTGTATCTCAGACTGGCTTCAAACTCACTATGTGACAGAGGATGACCTTGAACTTCTGAGCGTATGGGCCACCATGCTTGGCTTATGGGGTGCCAAGGATGGGACCCAGGCTTCCAGACTGCCAGGCAAGCACTCTGTTCACTGAGCTGCATTCCTGCAACTATTTTAAATCTTTTAGGTCACTGGGAATAGACAAAGGGAGAACCTTGGCATATGTATCTTCTTATGTTCAGAAACATAAAAAGCACCCCTCACACAAAACCTAAAAAGAGGCATTCTGCTCAAAATCGAAAGCTTCAAACAATGAAAAGTAAACAAGCTTGTCAAGCTGACCCATGTAAAATACATTAACAGGATATTTCAAATTCTTTAGTTGATGAAGATTTAATTCCTGTTCAAAACAATAAAAAGGAGCCAGAAAATTATTCCCAACAAATCTACAACTTGAACAACTAAGAATAGATCCCTAGCAACTTCATGGTTTTTATAGATAAAGATTTCATCACTGATTAAATTTTAAAAAATGTCGAGGAGCCTTCATTTGAACTCTTACACTTGATGCCCAACAAATCCTGGCAGCTAGGACTTTCTCCCAAGTTATAAATTCTTAAGATTCAGCTTAAGCTTGGCTTGCAATCCTTTCTCCTCTTCCACCACTATCAGAAAATGAGTTCCATCTGGGATTTTCCCCGTGTGGCATGTTCACTCAGCTCCAGGCAGAGAAATAAGGAGGCAACACACATGGCCCCCATTGTCCCTCCAGGCAGAGGAGCTAAGGAGGCAACACACATGGTCCCCATTGTCCCTCTGGGCAGCCACCTCTGCTTTCTAACTAAAAACTAAACCACAGCTGATCCTCGAGTGGAAATGTGTCCCAAGAGTAAGGATGGAGGGAGTCTGTAGCTGGAGTCTGAAAAAGTTCTTACAGGCAAAAATGAAGACTTAGCTGAGTCCCTCTTTCATCTTTGTTCCATCTCTCTTCCGGCATAGCCCTTGGCTGCCATGCACTCCATCACCTTCAGACCTCATATGTGTGCCCTTCTCAGACTTATACAATGAGTGTCTGGTGGGGTGAATACTAGTAACGAAGGCCAATGAGGACATAGCAGCATCACTTCATATTTCTGGCCATTGTCCATTACTTAAACTCTGAGGACAAATCTTGGACCAAGCATTTTAACAACTTAATGAACACAGTGAATATTTTGAATAGAATTGTCTCCTTTCTTTTTCAAAGACCGGGGGAAAGGTGTTTCTTAGTCATTTAGATTGAGGAACTAACTCAAAATAATCTGTATTCATGTTTGGTAAAAGGAGTATTGGCTTTCTTGTCTCAAACACAGAAGGAATTTTAGAGGCTTTGAAGATATATAATGAAACCCATTGTGTGTGTGTGTGTGTGTGTGTGTGTGTGTGTTGCTATGTTATGTGAAGGCTTCTTATGTTTGCCAATGCTGGGGCTACGTATCCAACTTCTCCCTCAGGGCTGGGGATTCAAACTGAGAGCTTCAGGTATGCATATGAAGTGTTCCTCTCCACCAAGCCATCTTCCTTGCCCTGAAGTCCAGTTTTACACACACACACACACACACACACACACACACACACGCACAAAAATGCAGATATACAAACGTGTATATATTCATACTCACACACAAAATTAAAAAGCTGAATAACAGGCTGGGAAGAGACAAACTCCTTGCCAAGGTCTATAAGCTACTGCACAGAGCAGAGCAAACTTGGCTTCCTGGCAACTCAATGTCCTTTCCAGTTAAGGATGGCTCCCTCTCTAGCCCCATGAGCTGACATTGCTGCCAAGATAATGATACTCACACCCCCAAAACAGCATGATTTTTAAGGATTTGAAAATGCTAGAAAATCAAACATAGAAGTCCTATAGATCCTTATATTATTTTATATAACTAAATAAATAATGCTAGGTGTATCTAATTATGGCCATTACTGAAACTTTACAGAACACTTTCAGATTCAATTCTCTTAGACATCTTAAGAAAAGGCCTCAGTAATAATGTTATCATTAGTTTAAAAAATTGAAAATATGTTCTGTAGAAAATATTAATTAATTGCATCTGTTGTGAAGAATAACTCCCGATGCCAAGCTTAAAATGTATTAATTTTTTTCAATTTAAATTTTTTATCAGATTTCTAAAATGTATCAAATCTGTGCATGTAAAATATACCATGAGTAAAGCAGATATAATGAGTTATAATTCTGATAAGTATCATATACACACATACAACATACGTGTGTCTGTGTAGTTTTATTTTGTTTTTGAGACAAAGTCTCACTGTTTCTCCCTAAATTGTTTGAAAATTGCTATGTAGTCCATGCTGGCCGTGAACTCACAGAGATATGCCTGTCTCTATCTCCCAAGCACTGGGGTTAAAAGAATATGCTACCATGCTTGGCTCAGATACATAAATACATTCATACATATTTAAAATTTTCACTTCTGTGCATGTGTGCATGCATGTGTGTATGTATGTACGTGTATGTGCCTGTGCATGCAAACTTGCACATGTCCTAAGGAAGCCCAAAGAGAGCAGTGTATTGCTGAAGCTGTAGTGAGAGGCAGTTGTGAGCTGTGAGTCGGGGCTGCGACTGAACTCAGGTTCTCTGGAAGAGTAGGAAGCGCTCTTGACTGCCTAGCCATCTCTCCAGCCCCCTTTAGATGTATTTTAAGGTTCTCTTTGCATACTAGTTCATTTCTGAATTCTAAGGGGAAGCGTGAACGAATGGAGCTTGTACCCTCCACGTTGCACAGGGTAGAATGGGTCTTGAAAATAACACTTCCTCAAAAAATACAAGTTTGGTTTTGTGTATTTGATTTAGAAATGTCTTTTCAACCTCGGAATTTGGCTTCCTGAAAATGTCATTTATTTTTTAATTCTTAGAAGACTCTCTTCCCTGTTACACATATGTTCAAGGAACTTTGGAATCAAAAGGTGGTCTCCAGACTGTGTAGCTGCTCGCAGTAAACTCAGAGAAAAGTTGTTAAGTAAGCAAAGCACTTTAAGTCTGCTGTCTGTCATCTGGAAAAGGTTCAGCGCACACCTTACCAGTCACCCCAGCACCTGGTTAGTGGAGGCAGGACCATATGGATTTCAGGGCTATCCTTGGCTGCACAATGAGCTCATAGTCTTCCTAAGCTACATGAAGCCCTCCTTCTCCCCCACAAAGCCCTAAATAAACAAACAAATTAATTAAATGCACTTAGGTTTCTAGATATTCCATAATGCTACATCCATTGACACGCAAGTGTTCAAAGAGAATTCTGCAGTTGGTTGATGATTTCCTACATTTCTAGATCAGATAGAAAAGTTCTCTCCATCTCCACCCATCTATTTTCATGTGTTGTTTAGGCCCCCGACAACTCAGTTATACTGGTGTGTCTTGCAAAATGAAAAGCAAAAGTAGTTAACCAATCCCTATCCTGAATGAATGAAGGATCTAGATGTGTATATCAGACTAGTTCCTCTCTTTTCTCCAAAGTCATATATGTAAGATGTAAGAAGATACAGATTTTGAAAAAAATAATATAAATTTAGAAAAATAATATGAAAATGAAATTATTTTTTTCTTTCTAGAATTCAAAATCCACATTAACGTTTCACCATAGTTACAAAGAAAACTTTCCAGTTCGATATCTGGGTGTTTTTAAAATACTAATATACTTCAAGATTAATAATTAAAATATTTTAGTCACTGTAAAAAACATATGTTAATATTCACTCACAATAAGACTCTAAGTTTAGCCTTGGCATAATGAAAATTACTGCCACTTGTGCTTATATCGTAAAACACATTTTTATTTACTTCAGAAACAAAAGAAGTAAAGATTAAGAGCAAAAGCCCCTAGCCTCTTGGTTAAATCTGAATTTCTGATTATTTGAAACAGAGATGAACCTGCCAGCCAGCTACACATTACCAAACATTCACACATGTGTGCTACAAAACAAGTAAGGAGAGGAAATGAGGGCCTTGTCTCCTCACGTAACATAAACAAGCTAAAATAAAAATGACAAATCCTGCAAGACCCAAACTCATCATTCACAGAAGAAAAGAGACAGGGAGAGGATACTAAAAATGAAACTAAACTCTGGGAGTCTGGATTTAAGTCTCCAGCGCAGGCGGGTCCTCAGCTCTGAGCTCAGCCACTGGTTATGGCTGCTGGAGTGAAGGCTGGGGCACCAGGATTTCTCCAGAAGCCTAGCTGTTTCCACTGCCGTTCTTCTGAGACCTAGTTAGAGTTCTCACAGGCTCAACAAAATGTGGGGTCCAAAGAAGCAGGAAACAAATCACAGGGGGAATAAGTACCTAATATTCACCTTCTAAGTGGACTTTCAGACACACTCTCTTCCTATAATTTTGGGAAGCCTGATTATATTGGCTGATTCCCCATAAGACACTTTGTTGAAAATTTTGCAAGTCTGCCCAACTCAGTTGCATTTCCTAGTCATTAGCCTGGAGAAAAAGGGAACTCAGAAAATGTTCTGTGATTAAAGGCTCAATCAGTAAGTGGACACATGATTACAGACATGTTCATATTCTTTGTGCACTTGTGGGTTACAGAGCTCACGCTTTTTCCTCCATCCTGCCTTTCCTTTATGTTCTCTTCCAATTTCTTCAAAACCGAAGGTTATATCAGTACAAACTGAATACATCCACATAATTTTAATAATATGGGTAATTGTATGAAAATTTCTTTGTTGTGCCAGTTGCTTATAATAATTTCTTTAAAAGTATACAGACAGGAAAAACCAAACAAAATATAAATTCCATCCCTTCTACCTGACGCTTGAATCCTATGCCACAACCCTCTCCTTCTTCAGGCTATGACACAATGTGCCCTTGTATGTGACTATGTGGTTTGTCCAGTCGTCTGTCCATTAGTATCCCTGAGAACAGGAAAAGAACTAATAGGTGTGCGCATGCGCGTGTGTGCGCGCGACTGCGTCTGTGTGTGTCCTCCCACACCCACTTCCCTAGATTGTTCTCCGCAGAAATCTCCTTCTACGTGGGCCATGGGCCAAGGAGAGCCCGAGGACTTCCCTGACCTAAGCCAAGGGTGTATAGTGCACTAGGCACCGTCAGCGGGGTGCCCAAGGGACCACGTGGGAAGGAGGAACTGAGGAGGATGCAAGGAGGGGGTGGGGAGCTGGTAGCAGGAAATCCAACACTTTCTGCAGTATTTTGAAATCGGCAGAGACTTTGCAGGACAAACACATTCTCAAGCGATGCCTCTAAGACCAGCCAGAACACAAAGATCTACCCGGGCTTTATATAAACTTTACCCAACAAGGAGAAACCACCGAGAAAAAGCTCGGTCCTGCTCAAGGATGTGCTTGATTACATCTTCAAGACAAGAAATAACTTTCAAAACGCTTTTGCCCTCATTTCTACAATTTCCAAAACATGCTTACCTCCACTTTCTACACTGAAACTTTGTCATGGTTGCTCCGGATCCATGGCGGCAGCCACTGACCCTTTCTTGGAATCTAGTATTGACTGATGCCCTGAACCTTCACACACTTAGCATATGCCCTGCTCCCCACCCAGAAAACAGGGTCCTCAGCTCAGGATGTAACTCTCAGGAGGAGCTCTTCTCTCTAGCAAGCTCCTCCTCCCTCAGCTTTCTCACGCTTTCCTGTCTTATTTTCAATGGCATTTCCCACAGCTCAGTATGGTCTACAAACACAGCATCCCCCAGGAGTCCCCAGCTGAGGCATCCAAACATCAAGGGATTGGATCATTGCTCTAACAAACAGACCCATTAAGGGATTCATGATGTAATGGCATTAGGGAGGTAGGAGCAGAGGCCTGGTTAGGAGAAGAAGGCAACTGAGGGTTGGGCTTTAAAAGGTATCTTGTCCCTAGCCTCTGCTTCCGGGTCACCACATGGTACGTAGCTTTGTTCCACCATAGCCTCCCAGTGATGTAGCCAAGTGGCCATGGCTGAAGAAAGCTGAAGCCTCTGTAACTGTAAGCCAACATAAATCATGTTTCCTTTTCATTGGTTTCTTTTAAATACTTGGGACAAACATAAAAATTGGACATGTAACTAAAACACCCAAGTACTGGATTTGCGTTTCAAGGCTGAGCATCTGGTTCCCCCCATATTCCCCACCTTTCTGGTACAGAATTGACATTATTCCCACGACCCTTCGCTCAGCTCCCACCACTGCACTTAGAGAAGTCTGCTCGTCCATACGTAAAATCCCCAAATAATATTCATCTATTTTGGGTAGAATAATTCTCATATTCCTCAATACATATTTCAACAGCCAGGATCATGTATGGAGCTGAGCTGGTATTCTGTAATTCGGATTGTTTCCCTGACATTTACTAAAGACACTGAATTGAACTGTCTTCTTTTTGTGTCTCATCCCTCAAAGCCGGACACAGAAATATCCTGCAGAACAGATAATTTACTTACTGTGACCTTTTGGAATTGTCTCCTTATTTGTGTTCCTACAGCCATCTGAGCTCAAAACTCAGAATTAATAGCCTCCTGGCTTATCTATCTCCAGTTCTTCTGATTATTCTCTACAATATTGTCATTAATTAAGACTTAATTAGAACCCCCACAATAAGCCAGTTGTATGTCTCCTTAGCTTAGAAGTGTGATAACATTCCTCCAATTCTCTCTAAAGCAAAGCATAGATTATGATTCTGAAAGGCTCTCTACTCTTTAGCCAGCCTCCTTGTCTCTCCTTTCACATCTTGTCCCCATCCATCAATGCCGTATCTCAAATACGCTGCTTCCTCCTTATTCCATGTTTAAAATAATAATATTCACCCCATGCTTTGCTCTGGGTGGGCACAATTCTTCCCATTTGACAGGATTTTCCCTTTGTTTAAAGTCATCCTTAGAAAATCCTATCTGATCCTCGAGGCCCCAACCCCCAACCCTGGACACCCATGAGAGCATGGATGTGATTCCTTTCTTCTTGGAGTGTTCTCTTTTGACATTCCTGACGCACGGCTACAAACTCCCCTATATTCAAGTCAGTTAAGTACTACTCCTAATTCCGTTTTCCTCTCTACTTCCCGGAAACTAACCTGCACATGGCAGAACTGCATCAAATAAACGTTCCCTGAATTTAACAAAACTAAAGTGTTCAGCCAAAAATTCTCAAGTTCTATGAAAAAAAAAAGGGGTGGGGATGAGGTCTCAAGCCAGCAGTGTTGGCGGTTGTGATGATTGGTGTTCTCCAAATTTCCACTTAAAGATGATGACAGAATCAAGCTATGCTGCAGTCAATGAATTATTTATTTGTGCACAAATCACTCTGTTAATGGAAATCTTTCATGGCTTGAGATCTAAGATACACTCGCTGCCCTATACTTACTACATGTTCACCCTCATCATTACTACACAGAATAATGACAAAGGTAATGGCAGCTACAGGATCATAAGATGCTCGTAAGCTAACTTCATCCAGAATAGCTCTTCTGAGCTGAAAACACACCTCTATGGATGGGAAGAGCAGTGGATTATACCAAACCAGCCAACTCATTGCTACCATCAAACTTAAAAATCTAAGCTTTTCTGGTTGTTAGATAGATCACCAACTGAAAGAATAAATTCATTCAAGTAGCTGGTATATTTATCTTTATTTGGGTGCTTAATACTTCCCACATTTCCCTGAACCAGATTGTCAAGTGAAATATATCACAGGAAAAGTATGTGTCTGTACATCACCTAGGGCTGCAAGGGTCAAACTGTCCCTTCGCTGTGCCACTTCAGCAAGTCATGAAGGGCAGGGGTCATGCTCCTCAGAAGGAAAAGGCAGCTATGTCCTTGTCTGTTTTATTCTGGGAGGCTGAAAGAGACACTCAGGCTCATGGGAGTACTGAAAAGTAACGTGTTCCCATGGAGGTGAATTCATGGGGAATCTTGGCAAGGGTTAGGGATGAAAAGAACCTGAACCCCTCCTAAACCTTTGGGAATATTTAATGAACTGAAAGAACAGCAAGAAGAGGAAGAAGACACAACTTTTCCTGTGCATTCTTACTTTTAACGATGAACCCTCATAAAAAAAACGAAAAGAATAAAATACACGGCATTTTGTCTCTTATTATCTCAAATACATAAAACCAAGTTGATCATGCCACTACCCAACCTGGCATCTCTCTTCACTTTCCTTTTATGTGAAAAGTCATTATTTTAACTCCGGGTTCAAAGCCTCCTGCTTCCACCTCCAGAGCATAAGCATAAAAATGAGCACTTTGAAAAATACATGGGGGGGGCGGAGGGAGAAAGGGAGAGGAAGGAGTCTCCATCCAATCAGGATTCCCTCACTGCTTCCTATATACTTTTCTTCTAATTGTCTGTGGCCTGTCAGTCCTTTGTACTGCCCCATTATTCCAACTCAGGTCCCCAACAACTGTCCTACCCCCACTTCACAAAGAAGTCAGGAGATGACAAGGCCCACTAGGTACAGTTGGCACCTTTTCAGTGACAATCCTGGGCACGGTGCCCTGGGGTACACAGGATACAGCACCAGTTACCAGAGGTGGTGACCTGTACTAGTGTAAAGAGAACCTGAAGGAAGTAAGTAGGGCTGAAGGCAGCCACAGAAGCCCGGGCATTCAAAACCTGGGATGAAAGGAACTGAGGACGAAAGGCAAGTGAGAAAGACGTCCCTGAGCCTGGGAAGCAAACATTCACTTAAACCATCTAGGCAGGGCCTTTGTGACATGAGTGTGGGAGGAGACACTAAGGGCATGCCACTAGGTGACAGCCCGTGAGTGACTTAATGTGAACACACCCTAAATCCCTAATGACTGCTACATCCCCCTTACCCTACCCCGCTCTGCTCCTAGGAGGGAACACAACTCACAGGAGCCTCCTAAAGGGCCCTCTACTCAAAAACACTCAGCACCTCCCCAGCCAGGGCTACAGGAAGCATCTAGGCCTTGCAGTCAGTGCCAGTGTCACAGGGCCATCTTGGCTCGGGTTTTTATCCCTAAACCTCCCAGGATCCTACATGTTCATTGGTTCACTGGTCCCATGTCATTTCATCTTACAAGTCTTTTCACAGCTAATTGTTTTTGCTGCCATGGTATTTGTTTTACGTTGAGCATTTGTATTTTACATTTCAAGAAAGTACTAGACCTAAAGACAGCATAAGTCAAGGAAGGAGAAAACCCAGGGTGGAGTTCCATAGAGCAGTCACTTCGAATGAAAGTTATGAAACTTCTTCACTCTCGAATATATTCATATATACTTAAACATATAGTCTTTGGGTGTGGTTTGTCTTGGAGCATGATTTTTCTTATTTGCTACCGTTTTGTAATAAAGTTTCAAATGAAAACATTAAAAAGAGCACTAAAAGCTTGGAAATTTGTCCTTACTGACTCTGTTGCAGATATTTAGTAAGATTCAGACCTACTGATCCATATCACTAATGTCATGGAGTCATTATCTATGTATCAATTTCTTAGACTCTAATTGTATTTTGAATGGAAACGCACAAATATTTTAATGAAATTCAACAAGTAGTTATGGAGAGTCAACTATTTTGCTCAAGCCTTTTTATTTTCCCCCAGGCTGAGAAAGATCTACTGTTGGTCTTAAGTGGGGCCTTTAGATACAGAGCACAATTTACATAAATTACTTCACCAGGAGGCACCCACACGGGCACAATCACACACACAAAAGAAAAAAAAAGTCAAGAAATTACATGAGAGGAATAGAAGGGTTGAATGGATTCTGAGACCAGATAAGATAAAACAGAAAGACCAGTAACTCTAAAATGAAGGTGTTAATCAGACTATGACATCAGCAAAGTTCGGCAGTCATCAATGTCAACAATAGATGAGCAGATAGTACAGGGAAAGTCAACTTACGTTCGGGAATTCATGGATAAGAAATCACAGTGGCATTACGTTCAAACATAAAATGAGAACCTCCATGGAGGTGGTTTTGTCCATTATCTACTTTAAGAATTTATAAGAAATGCTGCAACTGCCAAAGGAGCATGAATCTAAGAACTCATTTTGAATCGGTCAGAGCGTTGCTTGAAGATGACGAGTCTCAGGTTGCAGAGAATGACTGGGTAAACTTAATAGTGTCTTTCATTAGATCGCACCTGTCAGGGGTCTGAAAACTGCACATTCGGATGTCATGCTGGTGTCTGCTCTTCTGGGCTGGCTGGAGAATCCCTAAAATCTGATAATTCTCATATTCCAATATGGCTTCTCTTTCCTTATATGAATCAGACCAAACAGAATGTAGTGACCGTGTCCGCAAAGCTCCAATATTTGGATAATGTCTGTCCACTAGACCCATGCCCTCACAGTGACTGTGACGTGTCAACTGACATTAGGGAAATCAGGGTTGCATTCTGTCTCTGTGATTGATTCACTGGGGCTGTGACTTTGCATAAGCCACTCTCTGTAGCACCCAGTTCTCCAGCCGTAGCCTTCATTTCCTCGCACAGAACGTAAAGCATACAGAGCTGTTTTGCACAGGCAATAACACAGGTGAACACTGTTTACAAATGACAAATTACGATACTGCGTGCTAATACACACAGAAACAAGGCACACAGAACCTTAGTTTCACAATGGAGGGGAGGTCTGGGAAATAACTGATGACAAGTTCCCCACTCAGCCATCATACAGGAAAGGAAAGAGGCAGAAGTAACTCTACAGAAAAGAACATTGTTAAATCAAAGAGCAGCCTTCTGTCAGGGGTGTTGAATAGCTATAGAACAGACATGGGCTGAAACGTGTGTTGCTTGTATGACTGTCTTAAGGAATGCTAACTGACTAAATGGATTGACTAAACTGATTTTGTGATTGAATGAAATGTGTGGCTAAGTGAAATGCTTGAAAAGTTCAGGGAAATACTTTTTGAAAAATGGAACCACATAGCTCATAAAATCGAGTAGTAATTTATGGACTCCATATGGGTCTGTTATAATGATGAAACAAAGTGAGGACACTGGAAGTCATGTACAGATGCTCCTAAGAGCCAATGGTCTAGTTTCACTTGTCAATACTCAAACATGTATGATACCCACATCAGTTATAATAAAACAGAAAGGATTTACAATGAAATGGATTCCATGCATGTGAAAATCTAAAAACTGCCCTGTTACAAAAGGAAACAGTTCGTCGGCTATACCCGGACGACTGACAGGAGCTAAATGCCTGCAAAGACAGGAGAAGCCACAGTAAGCCCCGCAGGTTTGATAGACACCATCTGAGCAGCTGAAAAGTGTCCAAATACAAGAAAGTGTTTTATTTTCTGAATTTTTAGAAATAAGAAGGAGAATAAAAAAACATATATGGGCATAGCAGAAGAGAAGGGAGCTGTGGAAGGTTGAACAATGGGTTTGAGGAAATCACAAAATATAGCAATTTCAACATACATCAGAATTAAGCATTTGGTACTTCTTAACATAGGATTTCAACAATTTCTGGTTCTAAACAGTAATAACTGTAGTAGTTATATAATTCTGGGCAAGCTAACTACAAACCAATATTCCCAATAATTATGGATTCTTAGTTCTTACTTTAAAATGACTGTGAACCCACAGCTAGGATCTTGACTTATACTGCTTGCTCAATAAAGGATAAAACATTTTCTCTTCCCTCCAATACAAAGACAGCACTTATCAAATTCCTAAATAAATCTGTCTATTCAGTGTAGGACACTTCCACCTGAGAACCCAGATCAGAGCCCATGGTTACAGACCCAGGTTTTAGCTAGACATATAATATCAAGACAGCCAAAAGCATTACCACCTTTAAGAAAACAGTAATGTATAAAAACATTATTATAAAGATAAAATAATTCACATTTCTTATTCTTGACAGAAAGTACCATAAAATGAATATTCTAATGGCTGCAGACTTTCCTTCTTTGCAGTATCTTTCTATATGCCACAAATTTGTGATGGGAGAGATTTTATTATTGAGAGGAAAATCCCTTACTTGAGTGAGAGGACCTGGTCAAATTTACCACTAAAGTCTATGAGACGTCACTGACCATATTGTCTGTCCACATTATGAGAAAAATGTAGAGCAGGAAACACTTTCTAAAACAGCATCTGGATGAATTGAGAAAACAAGCCATCTCTGTGAGTTAGGTCCATGCTGGTAAACTAAAGACCCAGCAGACATGGAGTGGACAGAATGTAGTTCCTATACAGTCCAACCAGTTCCTGTTCAACTGTTAGCACTAACCACCGTCTTCATGATCACCAATAGTCACTGGCTCCTACTTCTGGTCAGCCATATGTTTTATCTTGGAGAATGTTATGCATTAAGTAGCATACTTATGTAACACAAAACAAAAAGTATTTTCAAGGAGCTAACGTCCAAGAGGCTCAGGGCTCAAGCAGCAAGGCCATGTCCACTTTCAGTCTCTTCTGCATAGCTGACATTACACGTCACAAGTTGAAACTAAATGTGAGCACTGTGGCACTCACACTGGGAGAAAGTATAAGAGCCAAGCCTGTGAGTAATATTGAAGTTGATGGTTTGGGGTATTAATTTTCATCTTCTGACAACACAGTAACTACTAAACACAATCAAGCTTTGCTTTTGAAACTTTTTAAACATCTCTCTTCCTGAGGAGATTTTCATCTGACTGCCTTATATCTCTTTAAGTATCCAAAACTGTCCCCAAATGGCACTATGTGTGCATAACAATGCGACCTGCTGGTAACAAATGAGTTTTGAATACTGAACCCTACGAGGCGGGCTGAAAGAGATTCCCTGCAGTTTTCAGATCCAACGTTTCTCCTCTCCTCAATGTCCAGAGGCTACACAAAGGAAGCAAGATCTAAAGCTGAGGTCTCAAGACAAATTACCTCAGAGAAGACAGCTGCTGGTAGCCAGTCCAGACAATATTATCAATGAGAGAATACCTAAGCAATGGCACCTGTAGGGGCTCACAGCTAAACAAACATAGGTGTTTGGTTTTGTTTGAAATCACCTCCCTGAGTAATTAGACACTTCCTTCTTTTATTCATCAACACTCACTGGATTTTTAAATGGTTCTGGTTTATTTGAAGAGAAATTAAATAGCAAGGTATACAATTTTAGCATCGTGGAAAACATGTAAGACTTCAGTAATGGAAATCTTGTTACCTAAATTAGGAAAACAGTTTCCCCCAAAATTCTCTGTTACTATACAAGGGGTTAATTAAAGCATGAGTTTGCCTGTGTTTAAAAAAAATTAGCAAGCCCTAAAATCAGAATCATTTAGACTTTCTGATGCCAAAAATCTGTTTGAGAGAGCAGGCTTTACTACGCTGACATTTTAAGAGTAGCCAAAGTCCTGTTCCCACTAAATTCTGGCAGTCCCTAAGTGATCTGGGAACAGCCCAAACTCCTCCTGGTTCTCAATTTTCTGTCTCAGGAGCCTCCAGTGCTCTCTAGCAGAACATGAAGGTCAACTGAGCAAGTCCTGACTTACATGTCTGATCATGTCACACACAAACTGAAATTTCCATAGCATCAGAATGGCTTAATATGGTAAGATGTGGGATTTCCTTAAAAGCTTATTGTATCTTAGATTTAAGTTCAATAAGATGCAGTTATGCGCACGCACACACACACACACACACACACACACACACAGATTTTCCCCAAAGCAAATATTGCTCCAAGATTACAAGAAAATTATCAATAAAATAAAAGGGATTTGGTAGAATCTGGAGTTAGCATGTGCAAGGGGCATGGGTTCAATCCTCTGCATCTAACATAATACAATGAAATATAACAGAATTATTGATAAAAAGAGCAATTTCAAATAGTAACTTTTTCCATTGTTCAAGCAAAATCAGAGAACAAAGACAACAGAGATGACTCAGTGGGTAAGAGTACTTGCTCAGTAAGTATGAGGGTATACGCTCAGATTATAGCACCCAGGTAAAAAGTCAGGTGCCACGGACCGGCTCAAGGGAGTCCCTCAGACCATGAGGGAATCAGGGCCTTGGTACCAGGAAGGCACAAGTTAGGCGAATGACAGACAGACCAACACACAAGAGAGTGGTTTGAATCTGCTGCAACTTTACTGAATTCATATTTTCATTATATATAATATTCAAACAAAAAACAGAACCAGAAGCTCACATGTCATAAGTTGGCACAGCATGAAAGCTTTTTTAGTTACAAAAACGATGAGCAGGTGTTAGACATAACACATCCTGGGAAGGGAAACTCTTGTCCTTGGGAAAAAAAACCTCAGGCCAGTAGGTACATCTTATCTAGGAATAGAACATTTCTTTCCCATAATTGCTCTTCTGGCCCTTCTTCTTTTTTCTTAACCCTTTATCTCTTCTAGTGACTCTCTGCATCTGCTGAAATATACTTGTTTATACTTTCTTATATAGCAAGCACTATTGGGGTTGGGACCTAGCAAGCCTATGCTAAGTAATTCTCTTTTTGTCTCTTATAAAATACAAACCTATAACTATCATCTCTCCTGCCTTTCTGTAAATGAGGTTATTTAATGACTCAACTGTACTTCTGTATGATTCCCATCATGTATCTTCTATTCTTAGCTAAATCACCTTATGAGCTTCTTTAGTTTATGTTTTTCTCCCCATACTACCTCAGTCTTTACTTAAGCAAAATTTCTACTGCTGTAACTCATTAAAATGCTCCTTTTACTGATTTCATATTGCTTATAACCAAGATTTGCACAAGGGTTTGAAACACTGAAGGTGTCTCGAGCATTGCCACAAATATCAAAGTTATAATTACCATTTCCAGGAACATGAAAGGGTCCTCTGGTAAGATTATGTGTTTGGCCACGTACAGTAAAATACATTATTAGGAAAGAATAGCAAAGGCAGCTGACCATCTATGATAGCAGTGAGAACAAGATCCTCCATTTAAATTCGTGACTTGAGCTGATTACCATGGAATGCCAGAGGCATAACCCGAAAGCACGAACCCCCCCCTTAATAATCCCGTGTTGTCACACAGGCGACACCGCCATGGGTGTGGCAGTCAGGCGTAGCCTTATAGTTGCTCATAACTCTAGTGTTGAAGAGGAAGAGCAAGGAGGGCTTTAGGAGTTTGCTGGCTGCTAGTCTAGCCAGTGAGAGGCTCCTCTCAAATGATTAAGGCAGGGAGGCATAGAGCAGAATATATTGACATCCTCATCTGGGTTTTGTATACACAGGCCTGTATACCACACAAACATAGGCACATACACCCTACGCACATACATCACCCATGTACATATACCGCAATACACATCATACATATACACACATCCCCCCATCTCTCTCTCTCTCTCTCTCTCTCTCTCTCACACACACACACACACACACACACACACACACATATACACACACCAAACACATCACACACACACACATAATTTTAAACCTGAAATAATTCTTAAAGCTGCAGGACAGATTTACAAATACATTTATTGAAGGAAGTCACAGCCACAAGGTCTATCACTGTTTTTGAGGGCTTCGAGCTATTCCTGTCAAAATCTCACTTAACGCCCACTTAACATTATACTTTGGTAACTGCAGTGAAACCACAGAAAGCGTGTACATTCACTTACCTATTGGCTGACTGTTGAGAGAAGGTTCCAATCAAATCAATTCACTTAATCTTTCAAGTAGATCTGATTATCATTGTCTTTGACAAAACTCATAGACTTCACCTAACAAAAACACAAAGAGAAGTGCACTTCAATCGGATGCTGGATGCTTTCTATAACTTAACAATACAAAATTCAAATTGAGACTAGAAATACATCTTTTCTGGTACCGTGCGACAAAGTAACAAAAGTATTTGGTAACTGGATTAAATTTTAAAATTGGGGCAAAATGAATGTTCAAGCATAAAGAAATTAAAGTCACAGAGTGAGATGAAAGAGTTTATTTCCAACCCCGACAGGCACATGGGAACAATTGACCACATAATGCAAGGACATTAAAAATCACATGCAAGCAAGCATGGAAGTCACTCTGGAATAACTCCCATTGCTTACTGTAATTGGCTGACACAACAAAGTTGTAGGTTGTGCTTCACCAAAGCCATTAAATCTTAGCTACGTCAATTTCTGCTAAGGAACAGACACTAACACCGAGATGAGTGACTTATAGGTAACCGCAATCAAGCCATCTTGAAAACAATTCAGTAGCATGGGTTTCCAGACCATTCTGAGCATGCTGTCTTGTTTCCCCCGGCAGCTGTTCACAGCAGTGAAGCCCCATTCACAGCTGATTACAAATATAACCACCACATTCCACTCGTTTTGCCGGCACAACACCCATCCTGAGGTCCAGAAATCAAATTACTGTCTCAGTTATGGGAGCAGTTCCAAGAAAAAGTGAGCAATAGCTCACCTGGAGAGAAACTGAAATAGACACTGGAGGATGGGGCACGAGAGCAGGTGACAAAAAATGACAGAGCTCCAAGGGAATCCTGAATCGGGTCTCACTGGGGTAGATTCAGTATTTCCAGACAAGCTGGTATTTTGAAGTCACAGAACATAAACACAGTCGCATCCTAGTCAAAGTTCAAGCCTGTATTCCAAAGCCATAATATATGCATGGTTTTTATTGGGCAGTTTGAATTATGAGACAGCCACTTCTCCAGTCTTGCTCCATAAGATAATGAAATCAATCAGTGTTTAGAAGAAACCAGTATGAAATAGATTTGCTATCTACTTCTAGTTTTAGAAGATCTTCACTCCAAAAAAAATTGTTAATAAAGGGTAATAAAAATTACAATAGCCACATCCAAGTAGAGCTTATAGTAGTCAAGGGAATATGTATGAACTTTCGAGAAAATCTATGCCAAGATTCTGGCCTTATAGCTGTTCACTGAGTGGTACTCAGGAAGCTCACTTGGGCAAAGACTCAAGAGGCTTCTTCATTAGCAAAGATAAACAGTCCTTATTATCCTTGCAGAGTTCCTGCCATTAGTATGACAAGACAAATGTCATGTGCTTTGCTTATTAACTTATCCATCCATTTATTTCTGTGGTGTTGGGAATGTTACTCAGGGCCTTGCACTTGCAAACTAAGATCTCAATCACTGTCCTGCACACCCCTCCCTCCCAGTTCGTCCTGTGTAAGTGTGTATACACACGCACATGTCTCCATATCTCTGTGCGTGCTGGTGTCTTGTGGGTCTGCATCTGTGTGTGTGTGTGTGTGTTAATTTTGTTGAATCAATAAATAAGTCACCATCCAATGAAGTGTAAGATGGTACAACACAAACTCTGTGTCTTTGAACACCTAAAGTTGAGAAAATACCTCTCTATCCTTCCTTTTTGGTTGTTAATCCAAGCATTTCGAAGACTTTCAAGTGACAGTAATACCTAGGTTCATGGCCCAGTTTGTGAATATAGGCCAGGATGGGTGTATGTAGCGGCTGGCGCATGCTTCTGTCAGTTGGTCGCTTTTTGGACTAGACTAGGACTCATCTCCTCATGACCCAGAACGCACTTCAAGATCCCTTCTTACTACATGAGTTCTTTTCATTGTATGTGGCTGTGTGTCACATATGCACATGTGTTTATGGTACCAGTGTCTTCCTTCTGGCCTCCACTGTATATTTTGGGACAGGGACTTTGCTACACCGGAAACTCACCAACTGGCCAGCCTGACTGTTAGCAGGCCCCCCAAGATCTCCGTTTCTCTTCCTGGCACTGGAACTGCAGATGTGTTGAGCCACACCTGGCTTTGTGTGTGTATATAGGTGCCTAGCGATCTGAAGTTGGGTCCTCATGCTTCTGCACCTAGTACTCTACCCACTGAGACATCTCCCCAACCCTCGATTGACAGTTATTTAAATTTTTTTTAATTTATACAACGTGAAACTGACCTGGACAAACACTGAAATCTAACATCCCTTTCTAGTCTTGCTCACTTCGTCCATGGAATACGGCTTCCTTAAATTATATAATTTGTGCCTTCTAAGAAGTCTAAAGTTTCTGAATACACCCAGCCATTAGGCCCAGCTGTTATCAGGCTCATATGCTAAAAGCCTTTTCACCTACACAGCTACTAGCATCTTCTCTCTAGCTGTTGCTGGGGATGAGCAGTGATTTCAGATGACTTAAGGACATGTTCAGTGCTTGCAAAGTGCCTCAAAATGGCACAGTTACCTCCTGTTGAAGTTCAAGAGCGGCAGGGAGAATAGACTCTTTGCCTGAGACTGACATGATTGCATGACTGCCAGTGATTAGCACAGAAGAGACAATTACTTTGCCTGTAAGCCTAGGTAGCATTTTCTTTTTAAATGGCCATTTCCTTAAAAATAAACAGTGACACGTGGCATTACAGTCCTGTGCTGCAAAGCAAAGAAACAGTGACACATTTTTACAACTAGCTGAAGAGCCTGGGTCTAAACTGCCTCCCCTCTACCTTCTTTCACAGCTGCCCACACCATACTAGGCACCAGTGCTGCATGAGGTGCTGCTCAGTCAGAGGCATTTTGGACCCATCAGAAAAGCAAAGTTCATCTGAACTTTGTGGTTCAAGGTCTAGCCAGTAGAATCACTTATCATTAGCTAATACTTGGCCATGCTTGTCATCAATTGGACTGTTTTAGCTATTTACATCTGATAAATCAGACAAACCCACAATGCTGGGCCTGCGTGGCTGAGACTAGAAAGATGGTGTTCCCTGCTCGTACCCAGGGCCCAAGCTCTGCAAGCTCATGGGATACTCCCTGGGGCAGGGTATTGCTTGTCTGCTGAAGTAGCTCCCAACAGCTGGAGTAACCTTGAGTCACCCTGTCCGTCCACACCTGGACTAGCATTGAGCAATCTTCCAACACTCTCCTTTCACTGACAATGAAAGCGAGGCTCAGAAGTCAGTACCTCCCAGGGTCTGCAACCAGAAACGGATTTCCTGGTTTCTTTTATACAATGTCCCCTTTCAAACTGAGGCCTCTCAACTTAGAAGAAGCCGACTGAGTATTTAACTCTGTTAAAATTGTTTCTTGGTTTAGGATACAACAGAAAGGTGGAGAGAAACGAGAGCAAAGAGAGAACGCACGCCAAACACGGCAAACTTCAGCCCATTCCGTCACCACTGGCGCCACCTAACAGCCTGCTTAACACAGCCACCCTGCTTAGTTACTCACAGTAGCTTTCCTTAGAAATATACAACAAAGTTGTAAACATCTGAAGCAGACAGACAGTCCTATTCTACAACGCAAACTCAATACGAGTCCTGGCATTTACACGATGCCCTTGTACTGCATAAGCACTCTTGAGTTTTTACTCACTATTCTGTGAACAATTCTTTATTTCCGTGTATCCGAGCTGCTCAGCTTTCCTAGCCACGTACTAGTCCACAGAGTCTGCGTGACATCACATCAGTCTTGTCCCATACAGGGAGAGATTGCACATGCGTTCATCTGTAGCACCAGAAATACCATTTTCCTTAAAATATTATCAGAAAAAAATTATTAAATCAAAACGCAGGAATATTTTATGAACACATATTTAACCCATATCAAATGACTTAAATTTCTTAGAAAGCAAACAACAATAAATAGGTATCCTACATTTAGCAAACGTTCTAATTTTGTACTTGACACATAAAAGAGGTTTATTCAATTCAAGTTGTACCTCAGTTTCTTTATTATTATTTTAATGGTGACAGCAATTCTTCTACTGTTTAAAATAACTTGTCTTTTATCTTTAAATAATCATATAACTTGACCATGTATAAGTCCTGGCTTTACTTTTACAGTTAAATGGCCTTATTTTGTAGTACATGTGTGTGTGTGTGCGTGTTCATGTGTGTGTGCACGTGCGTGTGTGTGCGTGCATGTGTGTGTGCATGTGTGCATGTAAGTGTATTATTACCCTGGAGCTGTAGTTATAGGCAGTTGTGAGCCGACTGCTATGGGTGCTGGAAACTGACCCCAGGCCCTCTACAACAACAGCCAGTACCATCTTCTCAGCCCTGCTTGCTGGATTATTTTGTATCTTTATCTGGAGTCTAAGGAATTGGTTTCTCGCTTCTATATTTATTATCTCAATCCACATATTGAAGATGAAACATTGATTCAAACTGTAACACTGTGTGATCGGCAATGAACTAACGATTCTGTGTTGTTGCATGAACACGGCATGGACATTTTGGGCAGCTTCAGGTACTTGTGTGTGTGTGGTGTGTCTGAGTCTGTAGGACAACCTTCCGCTCCTTGTTATTCTTGTCCTAACAATCACGGATATGCCTGTGTGCTTGCAACATTCTCAGCTGCTTTACTCCAGGTTATGCAGCCTTCAATCCCTGTATTATTTACCCCTCATTCCAATCATATTCAAAAACTTCCATTTGGATTATGGTTAAAACTGCATTTATCATAGATGCAATATTTAGGTGTAATAAATGGAAGCGTCTTTTTAGAACTTTAGTTTTCATGTTTCCATGTTAACCAAGTACACTGTATTATAAATTATCTCTGTGTGGATGACACTCTGACTTTCACATCCCATAAATGTTCACATTCTGTTAGCCTCCCCTTCCCCCTTTCCCATTCCTATTTTACTTGCTAAAAATACATCATGCTTATCCAGCAACTAATTGTGCTAATTCCTTTTAAGTCTTCCAGAATAATATCCCCTATATGTGGTTAAACAGTGATTAAGTAGACGATAAGTATTATAAGTTCTATCTATAAACCAGCTTAATTTTTTGACAAAACTGAGATCAACCTATACACAAACACTACCACATCCACAAACTATCCACATCAGCCATTTATTTCCCCATCTGAAGAACCCTTGAGCTCATTTAAAACAAACATGAATGCCTCGGATAGCCTACTGCCAAGTACCTTCCTCCCTCCTCATTCTCCAATGTCTCCTGCCTCTTCTGTCATCTAGGCTTGGATTCAAAGACAGGGGGAAACAGAGTACAAGTGACTTGGAGACATAATAAAATACCAGGCCTCCACGATACAGGTAGAGGCAGGAGGATCGGGAATTCAGGGTGAGCCTCAGCTGCATTGCAAGTTTGCGTCCAATCTGAGCTACATAAGACCTCTTATAATAAAATATTTTCAACTTATTTTTTTGGATTGAAAGAAGTCTACATTTTGTTGTGCATCTAATTATAACCATATGCCATCACCCTTGTTTTAATGGGTACTCAATAGATACTGGAAAGCAATGCTACATTTCAGGTAGCATAAGAGGTCCATATAGCTAGACACTGTGTTGATGGGCAAGAGAAGGTCAACACACACAAGTGAAAGGAGGAAGCATCTCGATTGTCCATGTGAGAATAGGTAGCTAAGGACCAAGGCTGGTTCTGTGTTTACTTTAGAAGCCACACCACATGTTTAGTGCTGGGAAAGTACAAGAGCCATCTCTGTGCTTTACCGGAGAAAGAAAACGCATAGATAAAGTGGCAGCTTTCATCTGAGCCATAGTTCCTCAAAGACTGCAAGATGTCTACAAATTTTCTTCCCTGGAGTTCAAAATAGCAAGCTGAGTGGGTGTGAGCTGTTCAAGGAGAAAGAAAGGGGGAGAGGTGGGAAGGAAGAGAGAGGGGAGGGAACAAGTAGAAGGAGGAGGAGGAGCTATGGAAAGAAAGTAATCATACTGTCTACTCCTTGATGTGAGACATCTACAAGAGGCCATTTGAAGAGATGTGAAACGATAGTTTGAGCCAGAATACAAATATGGTTGTATGACTTCACACAGAATCTCTTGTTCATATAATATGTGTGTACATGTATATGTGTATGTATGTGGTGGGGAGCATACACACAAAGGTTGGCCCTGGGTGTCTTCCTCAATATTTTGGGGGACAGCATATGTCTGAACACGGAGTATGTTACTTTGCTAGATGGGCTGGTCACTTAGCCCCAGAGATCCTCCTGTCTCTGCCTCACTCAACCTTATTATTTTTTTTAACATGGGTGCTGGGTATCAGAAGTCATCCTCATTCTTGCAATGATGGAACAATGTCACCAGTTCTAAGTGGGATCAGTCATACCTAAAGACTGAAAAGAGCATCACCGTCACAGGAAAGGCCAGCATCTCTCTGTTATAGCCAGATACCTTTCTAAGTGACAACAGCACCTCCGCAGAGAGCTGAAGATGGTGTGGTCTTGGCAGTGCTTTTTTGAACTTTAACAAACACATGGTCAACAGGGGAGTTAGTTAAATTACAATGCTGGTTCTAGATCCTGTAAGTCTGAGGTGAAACTAAAATATGGATCATGTGCTAGTATGAGGCTGCAGTTTGAGCAGCAAAATTTTAATTAATAACCAGCTGATTAAGTGTCTGCCTTTCTGCTAGTAATTGCCAGAAGTGATAAAGTCTATGACATGAGACCTGAGCAACAGCAACAACAACACACACATCACAGGCATGTAGAGTGGGGAGAGGGCATGCACACATTGTTTCTTAAGTATGGTTCTGCAGTTGGAGAGATGGCTACTTGGTTAAGAACTGACTCCTCTTCTAGAGGACCGGGATTCAATTCCCAGCATCCACATGGCAGCTCACAATTGTCTGCAACTCCAGTTCAAGGGACCTGACATCCATGACAAAAGTAAACAAATAAACAAGCAAAAAAAAAACCACCAATGAACATAAAATAAAAATAAATAAATGTTTAGAAAAAAGAGTAGGTGCTCCTTGCTAAAATGCACAGTGAAGATCCTAAGACGAATAATTGCTGAGAGCAGGGAGTGTTCAGTTTAGCTGACTGCAGCTTCCAAGGGCTTCAAATATCCTGAAGGGATAGGCCCCAGGGTGGAATGGGAAGAAGACAGGAATGAAGAAAGAGAAGGACCCCCAGGGCGAGCAATAAAGTAGAGTTCAGACAATTACAGTGCACCTGCTTTGAGGTCAAAGATCTCATCGCTGGAGACTTCCAGCCAGAATTCACTTTGAACCAAGGGAAGAGAGACTGCAACTCAAGTATTTTCAGGTCTGAGAGCTTTAATCCTACCCAAGGATAAAGAGGACTGGATAGCTTGCCTTCGTCCCATGCAAATTCGCTCCACTGGCAACAGTAACAGTGCTAGCAATGATATTTTGGGTGTGGGCCTGGGAGCACAAAATTATCATTTTTGTAAACATATTTATGCATATGTATGTCTCTAGTTAACATTCGTCTTTAATAACAGCTTCAACAGCATTAGGCCACAACTTTTTAACATAATTGATGATTTTCTGTTAGTATTTGAATATTACTTTTATTGCAAAAAAAATGTTTCTTATACAGTACTTTGGGATGGCACATACCCACACAACACCCTCAGCTACAGCATCTTCTTCCTGTCCTCCCACCCTGGCTGACAACAGGAAGAAACATTCCCAGAAACAGAATGAAATCATTCATGAATTATACCTTTTTTTTTAATCTCCTCTGAAACATTTTCCTGCTGGCCCACATTATGTAGTATATACTGCACAAGGTAGTCAACAGAAAAGCAAGAGTGAACTAAAACGATCTCTATCAAAGTAGAAATTCCATCAAGAGGCCATTGTGAAGATGGTAACATGGGGCTGTGGGGTTGTAACTGCCACCGGCAAGTGCAGAAGCATTTGAAAAAGAATTAGGACAGGTCACCATCCCTAGGCCAGGTTAACAACCTTACCATTGGTCATAGCACATACTCCATCCCCTTAGTGAAGCACTGGAAACATACTGGGATGCTCCATGTGCCGTGTTTCACATTAATGTCAACTGGCCTAATGCATTAACTGAAAAGATTTAAAAAAAAAAAAAAGAAAGAAAGAAAGAAAGAAAGTGGGTACCTTTTGGCGGGTCTTGCCAAGGTATGCCACTAAGCAAACATGCCCCATGTAACAGCATTAGTGCAAGAGGTTTATTGGGGGAGGAGGAAGGGAGGAAGTGAAGGAGGGAATGGCCATCTCGGAGTGGGGACATGGGGGGGGGGGTAACAGACAGAGAGAACAGGCCAGAAAAGAGGTAAAAAGAGAAGCAAGCGAGGGCCACTGTGACTGACAGGCACTTTTAAAGGTGCACCTGTCCGTAGCGGTGGAAAGACACCTGGAGGCAGTGGCATGATGTCACTGCCTAGGTGTTGAGGCAGGCTGCTGCCACTGCAGGGACTAACATGAACTATCCGTGGGACTTGCTTTTCCTACCCAACTCTGTCACTTCAAGACTTTGTGGCTTGAACACTGTAAGATGCCTGTAATCATAACCTTTCTACTAGGTAGAGCCCTGGAACTCGCTTCCTCCAGTGAATTATTGCCCTCCATTCATAGGCCCATCCAAGACCTGGACATGCAAGCCATCGCTAACAAGGAGAAAATGTTGACAGTATAAGAAATCTAAATTAAGTCTAACTTACGAACAGTTTCAGAACATGAACTACAGTACAAATAGGATGCCCTGGTGAAACCACGAAGGCTGCCTTCCCCAAATCTCTCTACTCAGAACCCTTCCTGGTACCCTCCCCTGAGTCATGGGACCAAGTCAACTACAACTATTTCATTTCTCCAAACCCACAACAGCAAAAGAGCTCCAAAATTTCACCGGAGGGGACCAAAAAACAAAAACAAACAAAACAAAGTAAGTTTTTGTAGGGAAAACAAAAGCAACCATGAAATCTTGGGGCTTTATCAACTCCCACATAAAGAAGTAAACAACTGTGTTCCTGAAAAGGAGATGGGCGTTGCTAGAGCAGGATGGAGAAATTCCTCTTGGTGGGAAATCACACTTCTAAATCTAGTGAGATACACAGCAAGTGACTCTTATGATATAAATCAAGACAAGACAGATCTCTTTTGGTTTTCTGAGGCAATTTCTGTTTGAATTGGATTGGCCCTTCTGAACACAGACCATCGGTGATAAGTCTCCCTCACCAGACAACAATAAGGTGTGCATAGCTTTGGGCTAGTTATGAAACAGGACCATTTTATACTCCTTGGTAGCCGCCACTGCAATCCTCTGTGTTCACAGGTCTACCTGCTTTTTTAGAACTGCCAAGGGGAATCACCAAAAGTCACAGACTTAGAGCCACAACAGCACAGCTTCTAACTACACGCCTAGAATTGCGGTTCCCACAGGGTTCAGCTGAGAAAGATTTCCGCTGCCAGAAGTGATGTCTTCAGGAACCCAACTGCCAGGACTAGACTAAATGAAGGTCAGTGCAGCCCCCAGAGGAAGCTGTTCAACTAGCTGGGTTGGTTCTTCCACGAGCCAGGCCTAGAAAACCCTTCAGACTAACAATGGACCTGGCAGAGACAGCTGCTGGCTTCCCCAACACAGAGGGGCGGGTCCTCCTCCCAAAGGACAGGCAGAGTGCAAACCTGTCTCCAGCAGACACCTGAAGAAAGCACAGCAGAGCAGTCCAGGAAGGCCACTTGTGGCTGCCACAAAGGCAGACTCCCTCAGCCTCAGCACTAAGGCTGTGGAAATGTATATTGCAGACAGGACATCCCTCCTGGCACTCAGTGTGAGTGAAGCCCAGGCCACAGCAACAACAACCTGGCCAGAGGACAGCCTGCACCACACATCAAAGCCAGAGGCGCTGGGAGGCTGGCCAAAGACTCTGGGAGCTGCTGGGGAGTGCACTGCCAGGGACAATAGGGAAAGGGACCTGGTAGAAACTATGAATTCCCAGCACTGGGGAGGTCTTCTCAGAGATCCTGCTCTCTCCTGTCAGAGCTGTGATTTAATCTCTTTGAAGAAATAAAAAAGGGAAAGAATATACATTCTTCAATATTTCTGTCTGAAAGACCGACACCACAATGCAAGCTGAATGCACCCTGGCCTCCATAGCCTGCAGCCAAAATCCAAAACAATAGAGCTGACTGAGATATAGCACACGCGTGCGCGCGCGCACACACACACACATATACACACACCCCTTCGTTTTCAGTGGAGGGAGTAATCTCAAACATTTAAATGCAAACATCATGGCTGCATTGTTACACCCTCCCAGAAATTTCCCACCAATTCTATTTAATTGGAGTCACATCAAATGTTAATTATAACCTGACGGCTCTATGATTTGGCAGGGCACAGCTAACAGTCCCCTTGTAGGTAGCAAGGATTTAAGGTAAGACTTCAAACTCTGGCTCACAACCATGACACAGCTCTTGACTGAGAAGGTTCTGCTGCAGAGACTTAGCCACTTAGTCAACAGAAATAGAACCTGCTTCAAACATGTCTTGGGCTCACATTTTCTTACAGAAAACAAACCAGGGACGGAAACAGACAGAGATCCCTGCCCTGTAGGAGGACCCTGAAAACAGCTCAGCCTGGGTTGGTTAAGGGTTCCAAACATAGGCCTAAAGATCTGGGTTCTGCTCTGAGGCACTCCACATGTATAAAAAAGCTGGTTTGGGGAGACCTTCTGGCCAGCTAGGTTTGCCTAATCATTGCCCTCGAGGTTCAGGGAGAGACTCTGACTCAAAAATAAAGCGGCGAGTGAGGAAAATATCCAATGACACTGACCTCTAACTTCCACACGCAGGCGTGCACGCACTCCCACCCACCCACACCCAGCCTCTAAGCTACAGAAAAACAAATAAATTTCTTGCGATGTGTTGGCTGGAGCTGGCTGCCCTTTAAGGTAAAGCAAGCAGCAGAGACATGGGACCCCTGCAGCCCTGAAGTGACTGGCTTCCCTGTAAGAAACCACCCTGCAGAAATGCTCTTTGGAAGGGACAGAGCTTGTCAGGTCTCTTTGCAAAGGAAATGTATGTGAGTTGAGGTCACTCAGTACTAATCGAGCCTGTACATCATGGCTGTATGGCCAGCAGCACATGCTCTATTAAGGCAGCAGTTTGTCATAGCTCTACCTGTCATCTCTAATGGCATGCTGGGGGAGGACTCCCTTCTAGCTCCCTGCTAATCCGGTGTGGGGATGCCAAGGTAGAGTGTTTTACTTGATTGCCTAAAATGAAGACTTATTTTCAGCTTGTAAATCACCGTTCTGGCTCCTTCACCAGCCCTGATGCCACATTACAATCCTTTCAAAATATCTTTTTCTCATCAACTTTCACTCATCTTGACATAAGCAAACATTTAAAGGAATCCTGGTAAGCCTCCAAAAGATGAAACTACCAGAGGGAAGAGGTTAAAAACAAAAACAAAAACAAAAGAGGAGTTCACAAATATTTAGCATTTAAGATGGCTGTTGTTCCACCATTAGTGGGCAGCCAGCACTTAGCAGGGCTCTAGTTCTGGAGGACACCAAGCAATTTTCTGTAAGTCACACTTCTGAAGCAGACTTTGAAGAAAAACATAATAATAATGGAAATTTTAGAGCTTCTAACTGCTATAGGAGGAACCCTAGCTATTTCTGTAATTGTTCCCCCGAGACTGGGGCTGACTATTCTAAAAACAGGATGTGTTGTTTGTTGTTCCTCACAAAAGACAACCAGAGCAGTATCAGCCTCAAAAACATCCCAACTACAGATCCATGTCAAGTCTAGCAATATCCAAAGAGCCAAACAATTTTTATTCAAATTATTTTCTCAATGTGAGATGACCTCAGGAAGTGTGTTTCTTGTTTTTATAAATGCCAAAAGGGAAAGACAGTTACATAACTCGGGTCTGCATCAGAGCTCCAAAAATTCCAGCCTACCTAGAGCTGAGTCTTCAGAGCTAAGGCTTCAAATTTTTAAAATTAGTTTGGATTAATGTGTAGTAACTAGGCACTTGTTCTATGTAGTTAGAACAGGCTACACCCAATCAACCCATAAGGCTTGATGATCTTTAATGTTTTACGAAACCAAAAACATCATTTTAATATCTAACTGCTTAACAGACTTCACTGTCCGATGAAATACAATTTGCTTCCTGTTTCAATCTCTGTAACATTATAACAACTCCAACAGCAATCCTCTCCTAAAGTTACTGTGCTGTGAAGAAACCACTGGCACAGAAAGATGAGCCTAAAGGCAATGGATTTCAAGACAGTCTGAAATGAGTACCGGCCACACACACACACACACACACACACAAAGTGTCACCTCTGTTTGGACTGGGAATGATCTCCCTAAATGACACTGATGTTTTCCCCCCTCTTGTGTCTTCAAATGGAAGTGGCTTACCTGGCCACCTCCCCGATCCCGACCTCCATGAGAATGTAGGATACATAGGAAGTAAATTATACCCCAGCCTTCTCAAGCAGGTGGTTGGATTCTACAAATACCTGGAAAAATTAAATGAAAACTGCTTACTGCCACCATCCCGTCACGGATGGTGATTAAAACCAACTCAAGCAGCAACTGAGCTCCACTCTCTGGAGACAAGAGAAGTCTCTTCTCTTCCAGAGTTCCACAGGCTAAATTCAACTAACAAGGCTGGATGATTTTTTAAATGTATATAGCACTAGAAAAGGCAGCATTTTGATACCTAACTATTCCAGTCTCTCTAACCGGTTATTTCTGTGATCTATTATTCTATTACACACCATGCTGCCACCGCAGAAGGTGACAAGTGTGGTCTTTGGCCTCAATAAGTGTGGCCCATCAAGTTATAGTAGGGCCGAAGAAAGGGTAGATGGCTGGTGTCAGGGGATGTCTGGGAGGAGGGACTCTTAATACTCATCAGCAGACGGTTGTCAAGGAGACAGGGAGAACCCCAAATTTGAAGAGGAGATATATTCAGTCTGGGGACAAAATCAGCTTCAGGAATATCTTAGACAGAAATGTCCAAGAGGGAACCGTTCAGGTATGAAACGCAGGGAATGTGTGTGTGCACACACCCAGCCATATCCATGAGCCTGGAGTGATGCTCAGGACAGCATGCCCTGAAAGACAGGACACTTCGGAAACCGTGGGCAGGAAGAGGCCCAGTGCCTGAAATGTGGTTGAAGTCATAAGGAGGACAGGTGTGTAAAGAGGTTAAAAACAGCAGTGTGACAAGGGCTACCAGGGCACAGAGCCACTGAAACAAACAGAGGAAGAGCCAAGTATGAAAGTCAACTGCAAATATGCAAGAGCTGAAGTCAGTCACGGGCTGAAATGTGTCTCTGGGTTTCAAAATTAGGAAGCTGCTGTGATAACAAGTTAGGTGGTCAAAATGATAAAGTCATAGAAACAAGTCACGCAGTAGTGGCGAAAGCCTTGGGGGTTGTTTTAGCCTTTTATCTTTTCTTTTCTTTTTTTCAAGATGGAAGAGATTTCAACATTTTTCAGTTTTCCACGTTTAGTAAAGAAAAAGACCTGAGGGAGGAAAATAACAACGTCTTAACAAGATTTTACAAGATTAAATTTTGGCCAGAGTGAAGAAATAATTATGACTTGATTGTGTTAAAGTAAAACTTCAAATTCTCAACAATTAGCTAACCACTAATATTTATTTATGGACTCGGGGAGCCTTTAATCAAAGGGATACGCTGTTCTGCCATAAAAGGAATCAGTAAGAAATCAGACAGAACTGTGGTAACGGTACATAGAAAAGGCTAAGCAGCGGTGTGGCTTCGCCAGAAGAACTTTAAATATCAGCAGCGGCATGAACTCCTGCTTTTAGGGCTGTTTTTAAATTAATGCAATAACACCCATTTCCATTGGAAAGTCTAACCAGTGTTTATAATGTTTCAGATAGTATCTGAGACAAAGAGGAGGCCCAAACTGCCCGGCCGAAGGAATTTTTCAAGCATTGTCTCCAGAGGAGGTCAACCCTAAGTATTGAAGGCACCAGTGAAACACTGACATCTGAAGCAGCATGAGGGAAAACTCATTTAGCACCAAGACAGACTGATGCATTGTCCTACCATGTTCTCATCCTGAAAGTCACTTCACAACAAGGAAACCATCACAACGAAAACTTTCAACAGGAAACAGTTCCCACCGAAAAACACAAGCATTACCGTGTGTTGAATTGTTTTGCATGGTTTTAACTGAAAACCTAGTTTTTAACTGATGGGATGAAATATTCAGGGAGGGTATGTGTTCCTCTAGACCAGAGAACATGACATATGAGGTTGGTGTTGGGGAGTATAAAAATAACAGAAGCACTTTCTTATTTTGTTTACAAGTTAGGATTTTTCTAAGTACTTTGCTGTTAAGTCTTAAGAGATCTCAGGAAAAATAAAATAAAACAAATATAAAACTAGACTAACAAGAAGGAACAAGGCCTAAAACACATAAGCCCTGGAAATAGGATCTGGCTCCTAGCCAAGAGAAGGGTCCTCTTAGCCTTCAGTACTCTTTATATGTAGACTCACACTGATGCTCCAGGCATTACGCAATTTCTTTATAAGCTATAACAAGTCATTTTGATAGTCCAGATCCTGTTTCGGCCACTCTAGTTTCTACAAAGTAAATGCTTAAAATCTGATCTTACTACTGGAAATGTTTAGTAAATGACACACCTAGAAATAATAATGAAATTTGAATCATCATCAGAGAGAAATAAAAGCAACCAACATCTACTCATTCCCATGGGCTTTGCTGTGTATTTCCTCTTAATTTGTTTTATGAGGCAGGTGAAATTATTTCCTATCACCACCTCCCTGTTGCCTGCTCAGGACCTCAGAAGTCTAAGGAACTTGTTCATGGCAGCAGAAGAAGTGCTGAAGATGGGTGTTCATGCATTTGTTTGTTTATTTTTATTCATTTATTCATATTACAATGTTTATGCATACTTGCAGGAATCCGTTCTCTTCTACCACGTGGGTTTCTGGGATTGAACCCGGGTTCTTGATTGAACCCTTGGCTGCAAGTTCCTTTACCCCTCTACTTATCCCAAGGGCTCTGAAGAAGAATCTTTTAATCCTCTGCAATGAACCCACAACTTACGATCTTGAATGGATAGATACACAGATTAAGAAGTTAAGAAGATCCTTAGGTCCAAGAAAGACAAAATACCTTGCAATCATACACACCCCATTTTCAAATTCAAGTCTTAAGGACTTCAAACTGTGAAAAGTTAAAGACATGGCATCATTCCTGGCCACTCATGGAGCTGGAGTGACTGACCTGTGATATAAAAGGCAGGGTGTCTTTTGTCACCAGATTCTACATGGGGATGGGTGCTTTTAGACTTAAAGCAAAGCTCAGTACTCCACAGTCAGCAACAAAATCTTTCTTACATATCTCAAAGCATGGCTTCTCGCTCACTGTCTTAATTTAGTCTAGCTTTAAAAAGTGTTGGTTACCCTAATGTCAGATGTCAGTTGTTTGGAAGATTTTCTGTGCCTGTGTTCCTCTAGATGACATTTGGAGAGTGTGTCATGCTCCCTGTCTCTAGAAATGACAATCTATTCCTGTTGTCCTTGAACAAGAGCCACGGGTTTTTTGGTTGTTTTTTTTTTTTTTTATAAAAATCACTACATGCTGCTCTTTTAAATTTTGCAGTAACTTCATTATTGGGAAATGTCTTTAATTTTTCCAAAGAAAAATAGCATTTACTTTTCTTTTAAAAATGTTTCCTGGTAGGTTGCCCACGCTCCAGAGGATGGCCACGTACATCTGAGCAACACTAATTGGACACAGTGGACTTTAAAAAAGTAAAAAAGGACATGAGTTAGAAGGGGGTGTGGTATCAGAGAGTATCAGGAAGGGTTAGAGGGAAGGAGTGAAAGGGATATGATCAAGCATCTTGTCTATAGGTATGAAATTCTCCATGAATAAATAAAAACACACTTTAAAATGTCCATGATGAATGTTTTCTTCTCCTCGTTTATCCAACAATTCATTCAGCAAACAAATGTGTTCTACTGTAAGACTTGGTTCTGTCCCCCATGAATCTCTGAATTAGTGAAGGGCAGACATTGAAAAGCAACTGTTACCAGTTAAATTCCATGGCAAAAGGCACACGGTGTCTATGAGTCTTTGAGCTTGACAACATTCTGCTCATGGCATGCCCTCCAAAACTCAGGACTGGAAGCTGCATAATCAGAATTACACTTCATTTCTACAACTATCCCATGTCCCAGCACACCCTGAACCCAACTTCAAAATCATCTGTAAGATGTTCTAGAAGTATCCACTCTCACATTCTAGCTGTGGAAAATTCATCTATCTAAGTGTCCATCTATACAGTTTGATAACTTTGGGGAGGAAGCGGGAGAGTATGCAGGATAAAGTGAACCCTTGGACCTCTTCGGGTCCAGGAGCAACAATCCCCTTTGTGATTAGTCCTAATGTAAAATGGCAAATGTCCCCACCTTGACAAACTGGATATAAGCATTTGTCATCTGACATACAAACAAAGACTCAGGAGTCTGTGCTTCCCTTGTAACTAAACTTTCCTTTAGTCCCACCACAATCTCGCACAACATGCCGCCCCTGTTTCCTTTCCCTTTAAAACTCACAGAGCCCAGTTAGTTCTACTGTCTTTGGTGAACCGGATCGCAATCCATAGCTGCTATTCCTTTCATCTCTTGGCAGAGAAGTGCATTTGGTAAAGACAGCATACCACAGCACGTCCACAGGACTCCAAAATATCGCCATGCATCCTCTATTCCTCATAAGAGGAGTTGGTCACAGCTGTTTCAGTCTGTCAGTTCTCTGAGCTTGGGACTGAGAGGGAAGGTTCTGCCCCATGGGAGTGTGCACTCTGACCTCCCTACCCAGAACATCTCCCTGTAGTGTTAAGTAAGGCCTCACTTGTAACAGGTGCCTCATCCGTCTCTGCTCATCTATCTGTTATCTCCACATCTTATCTGAAAGAAATCACATTCCCCAAGTTCACTTTTCCACCTTGTATTTGAAGTCTGGATCATGCTTCCCCTCCAGACTAAAGCCACAAAAAGTAGTAGTCACTCCAGACTACCCTCCTAAAGCTTATATAACTAGATTTCGAATTAGCCTACAGCAATGTAAGAGGAGCGCCACAGAGCCTGCCAACCTCAGATGGCACAGTTTCTTGCCAGACAGCCAAACTGAGGACTTGAGTCAATAGCATAGAAAACGGTCTTTCCCTACACAGGCCACAAAAGACGGGGAAGAACTCAAAGCAATAAGCAGAGCAGTAAGAATAGCAAGGCACATTGTCTAGAGGCAGAGTGACCTGCCGCGGCATTGATGGGAACACTCTCAATGGCCCCTATCTTTGTCAGAGGCAGCAGGGTTGGTACAATTACTGGCAGCAACAGGGGGCAGAAAATGGAAACAGGAGAGAGAGAGGAGAATTAAGTGAGTCAGAAACAAGGGCCGTCCTTGAGCAGGGAGTCCTGGAGCTCAGGGCAAGAGGGAGAGGGAATTCCTGCCACAAGCCAGCAGGGGAAATCCCCTGCTTGGGGTTACCACTCACTCCGTCATGGACTAGGAATACTCACTGTTTAGAAATTTAACCCTCTCTGTCCCTACTTTCCTACTCTGGCCTCTTCGGTTCAGCCTTCGTGTGTTGATAAAGGGCTGGCTCAGGCGGGTAGACATACAGGCCTCAGATTCATTGGTAGCCTATGGTGGTCTATGCAGCAGAAAGTTGCCCTCCCAAGGGACACTGAGCAAAGACAGGGACTACTTCTGACTATTGAGATTGGGAGGAAAGTAGGGCTAGGCTGCTGTCATCTAGTGGGTGGAGAGCAGGGATGTTGGGAAATATTTCACAGTGTACAAGCCGGTCTCTCCACCACAAAGAGTATTAACTCCACTATAGAGTTAACACTTAACCAAAGGAAAGCCAACCAAAGCCAAAATACTCTTTAGATTTATCAAAGTGTAATGTCTGATCTTTAATTAAGGACATGAAAATCAAGGCAGCTCGGCTTCTGGATGCTGGCAGGTGGAGTATGCTATCGGTCCAGTCTCGCCTGGATCTAAACTGAAGTCTCCTCCAGCAGGTTCTTGGTGCCCTTAGGAGCCGAGAACCCCTGCCACAACTGTCCGTAAGCTGCAGCTGTGTTCCTCATCCAGCGTCAGATGACAAGCAGGAGAAGAGAGCATGTTCTGGCCGGGCTGGCTTACAGCCAAGAGGTATTAAAGCAGTTAATTCTCCCCTGAAAGCTTTTCCGCAAGCAGCAATGTCTTGCAGGGTGCAGGTTCCAGGAGGGCACAGGCCCTCATCCACTCGGCCACAAATGGCTGACTGACCCAGGCAGGAAATGTCAGCTATCCCGGACACCCCTATCTCTAGCTGAGCACCATTTTACCGACAACTTCCTCTAGTCTCACCTACCACCAGGACTGCTTCCTTCTGAGAGTGCAAGAGGCAAGGATGTTGCTACAGAATAGGAGATAAAAGTGAGCTGGGGAATCCTCTCCAACATGGGCTCCTACCATCTGGGTATCTGCAGGGCAAGACAGCCACCCACCTCCTCCACCCCTGCCGGGCCATGAGCAATCACACCCACTCTTTCCACCCCCACCAGATAGTGAGTTATCCCTCCAAGGGAACATTTTCTGAACAAGCTAGACAGGCCAAACTTTCAACATAGCTCTGAGGTGTATTAGAAATCCTGACCTTACGGAATCTGAGATCTCTGTCTGTAAGAAGGGAAGAACCACTCTTTTCACTACATCTCCTCAAAAAAAAAAAAAGTCACACACAAAAGCGGGTGGGCACCACCAAACTGTGTTTAAGGAGTCTGTGGTCAAATGTATACACAAAGTTTGCACTTTTTAACTGTTGAGCGGGAAGCTGAGTAGTGGGAATGACGGAGAGGGACACTTTGATCACTCTAGGCTAAGAAAAAAATGCCATTTTCTTAAGTGTTCTCTCAGAGTACTTTATAAAAAGAATTGTTTTTATTTTTAATTATGTATGTGCATGTGTGTCTGTGGGAGGTTAGTTATGTGAGTGCAGGGCCCACAGAAGCCTGAAGAGGGCACTAAGTCCCCGGGAACTAAGCTAGAGGTGGTTGTGAGATGCCCTTCATAGATTCTGGGGATGGAACTCTAGTCCTTTGGCAAAGGGTCAAGTGCCCCTAAGCCCAGTCATTTAACCAGGTCTGTGGCCTGAGTTTTTACACTGTGCTCCATTCACAGGTGTAGCTTCATTCAACAGGTAACTATTAAAATGGGGTAGTGGCAAAGGTGCACTGTTGGGAGTATGAGAAAGGTTTTTAATTATATTTTAAAATCTGAATATGAAAACGTACAGAAAATATACCACAGTGGAAGCGTGCATAAAGTTAAAGTAACAATAATACATTTTCCCCTGCCATTTCAGCATTGTCATAATGCTTTAGGGCCCTGTTTTCTAGCAGAAGTACGAGATTTTAAGATGCATTTGAAATCCGAGTCTTGATAAAAACATGTTTGTTTGCTAGATCTGTTAGCTTTTTTTCCCCCAGTAAGGGCTGATACTTTTAGAACTATCTCTCATCTGTGCCTTAGTGTACTTAACAGCCATTATTTTATCACCTTTACCACATCCTGGTAAGGGTTAAGTGGCATCCATCCACCGTCTTCCCTGTTCACTGAGTAGTAAGGGGTTAAAAAGAAAATGAGACCTTCACACACACACACAGAGAGAGAGAGAGAGAGAGAGAGAGAGAGAGAGAGAGAGAGAGAGATTCACTTACTGCTCCTTTGACTACCCAGGATTCTGGCCAAGCTGCCTCCAAGGGAAGTAAAACATCTCCCTGGATCCGAATGAACGGCCTTGCTGCACAGTACCCTTGTGCTAACCCTAAAAGACAGATGCAAGAGGCTGACTCCTCTCATTGTAAATAACTCTCCCATGAGTGACGTGCCACAGAAATCAATAGCAGGGATGACGATGGCCTTTTTTGGAACTGCCCGGGCAGTCAGCTGGAGAGGGGGCATTGCTAAGCCCAGGCACACTGCCTGGGTCAAGCACTGAAAATGAGCTTACAATAGGGAAGGGTGAGTAATTTACTTATTAAAGAGACAACTGTAAAGACTGATCCAAACAGACAAGCATAAAGCCTTCGCTACACACACAGAATGCTTGGCTTGGCAACCAAAGCAGCAAAAGGCCATAAGCAGTGAAATCTCAGCTGTATTACTTCACTTCCCAAAGTCTAATGCCCCCTTTGTCCCTAAGATGACACAGAGACACAGAGAAATGGTCTGCAGGGAGGGCTCTGGTGGGGATGGGCTCCCCACTAGCAGGGAACCCACAGCAGGAAGTGGAGGGGAAGCCTCAGCACCACCCTACCCCCCACCCCATCTGACAGGAACCTGCTCTTCCGTGAAAGACTGCAGAGAAGGTAATGGGGATTTCTCCTTTCGCTTTGGTTCTGAAACCATCTCCGTGTTTCTCAAGGCCAGAAGTCTAGCTGACCATTGCCTACATCACTTTTTCCCATGGTCATTTTTTTTTCTATATTGGCCACAACTGTAGTAATGAGGAAACCTCTGGAAGACTCAGGATGACAAATGACTCTCGGTGACCCCAATTTTAACTTTCAACTTATCTGACTGCAACCAGACATTGAAGCCAACAACAACAAGAAGTCGAAAACATTATTGCGTGAAGCTTGAGCTGATGAGCAAAGCAAGGAAAACAATATACTGTCACCCAGTGCATACGACAACCTAAAAAATAAAATAAAATGAGATAGTGATGGCAGAAACTCCATCGCCTCTCCTACAGTCAACCATTCTATGGCTTCCAGGCCTGGTTCATCTACAGCTCCTGGAAATAACTATGTGTTGGTCAAATGTTCCTATTTCATATGTTTTCAGGGGCTTTCAGGACTGGGGCAAATTGTTTTTGAAGCACTATCCGGCCATAATGACCAGGTTACCACTGATAATTACGCTCGCCTGCCTATAGGTTTGTCAGCTAAAGAAATCCACAGACGCCCATCATAATGAGCAGAAACTGACCTCTGGCACAGCTGGGCTGACCACATCACATTAGGAAAACAAGCTCTTTGCAATAACCAGTTCTGGGCATCACTGGTTAAAAAAGACTAGTTTCCTGTTTTTCTCAGACTTCAGAATGTGGGTGTCGCTATTTTTTACCCCACCCACACTTCTTCTCTTTAATTGTTGAAGATTAGATGCTGTAAACACCTAATCATGGGTAGTGTATACATATTGAAACCCTGCTTTAATTTCAGGCAGGGTTGGTCCATTCTGAGCCAGGGCCTCACCTTTGCTGAGACAGGACTCAGGGCTTAGGGATGAACTTCTCTGAGCCCCAGCTATGCCAGAAAGCTGCCCTTGGGCCTGGGCCTAAGCTAGGAAGTTGCTGCAAGCTCCCTACTAGGTCCTTGTAGCTGACCCCAGCTACAGATTGGAGGAGAAGAGTTCTTGGGGGTTGTTCTTGCAGGTCAGGTTTACCAAGCTAATCCCATAGTTAGGAGCATATTGCCTGTCAAATAAAGTTAATATAAGATCCCAACTAGCACCTACCTGTAACTACAGACCCATCCTTCTCCCTCACTAGGCAATGCTATTTTTCTTTCTCTGGGGACTTTCAAAGACATGTCTGCCAAGTACAAAAACAGCATGGCTGTTCTGCTTGATCCTACCACTTCAGTCAGGCCCCGTTCTAAAGTCACTTCCTCCCAGGCCCTCCCCAACCTATCAACATATGTGTATGTGGGCTCATGGCCATGCATGTGCAACACACATACACAAACACACACAGAGGCATGAACACATGCATGTGCATACATACATACTCATGCAGGCACACACATAGGTGGAGTCCTGCGGGAGGGGTGGAACATGATCTGTGCATCTCTGTAGCCACCAGCACCTTAAGCTGAGCCTCAGTCTCAGCAAGCGAGAGACGAGTATTTCCCGAGCATTCAGCCTGGCCTCTGGCCTCCCACACTTATTTGCAACCTGTGTCTCCCCTCCTCGCTGTACGTTCCCACACATCTCTCTGGAAACCCTCATCCTGCGGTTTGTTTGCATTTGCCTTTCTCATGGACCAAGAGCTCTGAGAGCCTGCGTGCTGCTCAGCACATCTGGAATGTAACAAGTGCTCAGTAAACACTGGAAGAAACAGGACAGGGAAGTGACTTCTGATTGACAACTTTGGGGCCAGGAACTACACAGACCCATCCAAAAGAATCTGAAGAGGAACTAGAAAGACCCTATTAGAAACAGATTTCTGTCTATAATTCCTTAACCAATACTGTGACTTTGGTTCACTGCAAAAACAGTCTGAGGCACTTCATTAGCCAAGAATATATGCTCAGCTCAAGATACTAAGCTTGTCTAAAAACAGACTGAAGAAATAACTGTTCCTTCTTTTCAAAAGAAATAATTGTTAAAGGAATGGTTACAAGTAAAATGTTTATCACTGCTGCTAAACAAGAAGTTGGGTGTTATTCTTTAAAAGTTACTGAAGACAGAGGACTCTACTTTGAGGGAGTGGGGAAGAGTGAGAACTTGAGCTTGAATCTTCAGAACCTGCAGAAAACGTCAGATACAATGGTTGTTACTCCCGGAAAGTAAAACAGAAGAAAGTTCATTATGGGCTGAGTCTAGCCTAATCTATAAACACAGAAGAACACACTGGAGACTGAAAACAGTTTTTTTTTCTCTTATAACTTATTTTAAAGGAAAAAGAAAAGGTTCTATCCCTTCAGGCCTCTATTACTCTAAAGAGTAAAATAGGTAAGAAAATCTGAAACACAATCACACTTAAACATACACATGTTGATTCTGTATGGCCCACTCCTGTTAATTACAACCAAAAAGAGAGACACTGAAATAGACCCTTGATGTGGATAAATAAATATACAGTAATTACTGCCTGCTTTTGGGATTTTTAAATTACTTGTACATATGCTCACAATGCTCTATAACCTTTCCATTTCTGTACCTTCTATCAGTGGGAGGGAAGCAGGCCATAATCCGTCACAGTTCCTGAAATTTAACTAAGAGAAATGGAGGTTGTCAACCACCATTTCAGAGACGGCTGGGCTGTGCTATCAAAGAAACCGAAACTCACTGAGACTCCACTTGCCAACATCAGATAACCGGAAAAATTCCATGAAGGAACTGCCCACCAATCAGTTACCAATGATGTCAACCGAAGTCAAGTATTTTCAAATGTTCAACCCAACTCCCAGAGGACAGTGACTGGACAGATAATACTTTGTCAATGAGTGTGGTCATTGTCTCGCATGCCAACGGGCAAGTCTTTCCCGTTCACTACATCAGTTAGAATGGCTCCCCAGACTACTCGCAAGACTGACTCATAAGGTACCACTTATGTACATACGGAAGCTTGAGGAAACCAGTTTTTATGCATAAAAGAATACCATATCTCAGTAAACCAGGTATGATACAAAAACACTGCATACACAGGCAGTGGTGGCACACGCCTTTAATACCAGCACTGTGAATCTGAGGCCAGCCTGGTCTACAGAGCCAGTTCCAAGATAACAGGGGCTACACTGAGAAACGCTGTCTCAAAAAACCAAAAGGAAAGGAAATATAGCCCAAGACCAGACAAACAGTATCACTATTACTCGTAGGCTTTTGCCAACAGTTGGGTTTGGCTTTGTTGGGGCTTTCTGTTGCTCTTGTTGCTGTGAATGATGTATGTATCCAAGTCAGAGGTCAACATCATGAGAAAACATTCCTGCTCTTTTGACTGAGTCTCTCACTGCGAGTGGGGACTCTCATTTGGCTAGGCTGCCTCACTGGCCAATAGGCCAACAGGTTCCAGTGATCCTCCTGTCTCTGTCCTCAACACCACTATCAGAGGCTCATGCCACCACACCCTGATTTTATGTGGGTACTGAAGGTCGAATTCCAGCTCCTGTTTCGGCTGTGCTCCAGTCTAACACATATGCACAGTCCTCCTAGCCACTGTGGCTAAAATGTAATGAAGATGAAACTTTAATACTTCGAAAAGAAAGAAACCAGATCTGTCCAAGTCCTCAATGGACTGACTGCCCTTAGAACAAGGCCTGTCCCGCTAAGCCATCTCGCATCATCTAGTTCTAAGTTGCCAGCCCCGCACTTGCGGATTATAAATAGACAGCACTTGGTGTGTGGGGCTTCTGCTTAGGAAAGGATTCCATTTCAAAGAGGGCTCCTAAGAAAGAGAGGGGCAAGCAAGCCGACCAGACAGGACGGCAGCCTTGCTGGAGACTAGAGTCCCGTCCACCTGAGAGAACAGATGGCCTCCCTGGACAGCTGCAGAAAGATGGGACGAGGGCAAGTGAGCACTTGCTTTCTGAAATGATTTTGAGCCACCACCAACAATGAGGAGGCAGTACTTTAACTTAAAATCCTTTTTTGTAAAAATAAATAAATAAATAAAATAGATTCAGAAAGTTAGTGTGAGGGTTAAGAGCAGCACTGTCTGTTAAGACCCTGTTATCAGTCATTGTTGCTGCATCTCTGCAAGCCTGCCTTCTTTTGCGCTGCAGCAGTCTCTACACGAGCAGAGCCCTGCTGCTGGAGTAAATTATAAAAGAGAAGGGAGCAAATGGCACGTATGTGTTGTAGTGGTGAGGGACCAATGCCATCCTCCCTCCGACAGTTTCGACACGTGCACTGACTTATTTAGACTTACTTCTATTGTTTTAATGATGTGGATGTGTGTGCATCTGTGCACAAGTGTGTAGATGCTAGTGCTGGCCAGAGGTGTTGGCTCCCCCCCCCCTCCGGGGCGGGAGGCAGTTGCCAAATGTCCAGAACTAAAGTCCTTGCCCTAGATCTCTGAGCCATCTCTCCAGCCCCAAGGAGAATGGATTTAAGAAGCACAAACGACAGATTTGCTACTACACTGAATGCATGGGCACATATGTGAACATGTATACATGGTAAGTACAGATTTGGTTATATTTTTTCTTACATCTTTTTCACAGCTCTATTTTATAGCATCAAATATAATGGGAAACTGCTTACAAAAGAATTCTTGTACATTTAAATAAACTCCTAATTATAGTAGTCTGCCTTGGGCTGCTTTAGTATAAATTCTAAAAACATCAAACATTTTCTCTGTCTCATCCTGACCATGACACATGAGACTGAATTGTTTTAAAACTTGATGTCTTTTTGGGAAAAGAAACTTCTTCAAATTGCTACTGGCTTTTAACAGTTATCCTGCATTAATAACATTTAGAAAATATCACCTCCTGGAAAATCAACAGCAGAGAAGGTACAATATTGCAAGATGTAAGGACAGAGCACGGCAAATACCAAGTTATGAATGCGATTACAGACTCGATTGAGATGAGATCTCGGAAGTAATGTGGAAATCAAGAGAGCTTAAAAAGTCTTTCACCAAATAAGGCCAAATTCAATAGTAACTGTCATGCCAGTTTAAAAAGAAAGAAGAGAAAAGAAAAAGAAAAATATGAATTCAGTCTCACAGTCACTCTCAGCTATTCACTTTTGCACGATGGACGAGTCCAAGTCCTTGCCCCGTCTCCATCTCTGAAACAGACTTGAATCTCATACGGAAGAACACCTGGATCTTCCTGCAGGAGGCTTCACATCCCAGTGACAATTCAAGAAATAGCCACAGTCCCCAGATCCCTCAAAATATCTCCAAACACCCTCCTCACTTCAATCTCATCCCAGGAATGTTATGCAGCTTGTCCCAGCGTAGAGAAATGCTTGCCCTGCTACAGAGGAGGGCTGTATCGAGAGGCGATATGTGTGTTAGCAATTTTCAAATTAAACCTGCATGATTTACCTTTGTCCCCTTCCTTGGAAAAGGCCACCCAGTAAGTCAGACCAGAGAAAGGGCTGCGGTTGGGGACATGTGGGGGTGGCTGGAGTGGCAGTGGCTGGGTGTTCATTCTTCACTCTTTGCTGGTCTGGCAGAGGGTTTTCCTCTTCTGCCCCCACCCCCACCCTCGAGTTCTGCAGTCTGGAACTCAAACCTTACTTAATCGCTCTAACTTTGTTACCTCCACCTCCAACAGCCTACAGTGGAGCTCCAGAGCCTTGACATCCTTCCTGCCAATTCTAGGAGGAGCTTAGGACTTAGCTTCTTAAACTGTGGGTTACAACCCCATACTGTGGTGGTGAAAAATTTAGCAACAGAAAAAGGTTTCTGAAGCTCCATGACCAAAATTGAACTCAAGAATGAACGCACGGTAGACCCAAGGCGTTTAAGGCAATATTCACCTGTGTGGTGGCTCACAGTGTCACTACAGCCTTGGTTCCAAACACACAGCACACACCCTTTGCTCTGGGTTGCCTGAAACACACTGGCTCATATTTGAGACTATTGTCTACCATGGATTTTAATGTTTCTTACTGTGTTTACAAAGATTTATGCTTTTATAGAAACATGAGTTCGTTATAGAAAACAAAGAATTTTAGCACTCCCTACCATCATTCTTCCGCGGAAGTATCTATCTCATCAACATTCCATTGGATGGGATTGCTTTCGAATATTTGAGTTGGAGCTGCTGACTTGGGTCGGCAAAAATAATTCTGAATTTTGGCTTGGAGTTAGGATAAAATGTCAAAACATATTTTTTTAATGGCCCTGAACATTTTATGCTAGTCAATTATACAAATCAGAGTTATCAGCATTGACAGGTTATAAAATTAAAATATTTATCAATGCTGAAAAATGTAAATTATGATCTGTATCTGGTAGTATCAAATATTCAGCTAATATTTAATTATATATATATACATATATAAACAAATAAGCCCATCAATCTCAATATACAAATTTGTTTTTACCTTTAATAATTCATTTTTAATTTATTAACTTACTAGTTTTGTTTAAATCAGGTTCTCATATAGCCCAGTCTGGCCTCATGGACGATATGTAGTCCAGATTAGCCTTGAATGCCCAATGTTCTAGCTTCCACTTCTCAAGTGTGGGGATTACAGCTATGCAGCCACACACACAGTGATAATAAAATTACATATGTGTTAAATAAATGCTTAACAATACATTTCTTTATGGTTTATCATCAGCAAAGGTTTAATTTGTGCACCCAATTTGCATGTCTATATAACTAGGGCTGCAAGTAAAAACTGTTTAGGAAGCCTTGGCCTAGAACA